>JAQGAW010002405.1:0-15306 GCA_034698025.1 Phthiracarus crinitus | reverse complement strand
TCGCAACCATAATTCGACTAAATTTGTTTTGATTTTCGATGCTCACAAAACCAGTCACAAAATTTCTCTGTGTGTATGGACTATACTTGGGAACAACGAATAGTCTTCTTTACGACTCCATAACATCTCCTTATCATCGTTTGAAGTCAGAACACATTACGGACTACGAGAGACCAAATGAGAAACTTATTGAGTTCTCCGGAACATCTAATTTTCAATGAAAACTCAAGATTTAAGTGTATTAATTAAATTAAATGGAATACGACTTACAGCAGTAAATGCAGATATGGTCGAGCATACTGTGAGTAATGCGCAAAATATGAGAACGTTATAGTATGACTCAACGAATATGATTCCTTAGGCGACACTAATCGATTGAGTAATCCATTAAAATTAAAATAATTGCCTGCGTTTTTAAATAACTCAGCTAAAGATTGGTTCAATGTGTATATCATGAACGCTGCTCATGAGTATTATTATGATGATAAGTAGAACTTATGAATGAGCACTTCATTCCAACGAATTAAGAAACGTTCCTTTTAGAACAACTTCGTTTCAGCAAACATCTCGCGCGGGAACTATAGTTCAAAATGTTATATTTACGAAACGTAATCAATGCAAGCGTATTAATGTGAGATTTGCCACTAAACGAAATTATCTCATATATTTTTTAAGGCCTATTTCCTAAGATCGCAGAGAGACTATATGCACAGTATCCGAGAACGCTCGAGGAACTGCTGGAACTCTCTAATCAGATTTAAAGAGCTCTTCATGTTTAACCAAAAATTGATAAGAGTTTGCAGACCACAGTCTAAAGTAGAGATGTATAGGCTCAGGCTATAGAGGCTTTTGAATAACCTTAGCCTGAGCCTGAGCCTCTAAGTCTTAGCCTTAGCCTCTTAGCCTCATAATAGTTATAGCCTTAGCCTTAGCCTGAGCCTTTAGCTCCGAGCCTGAGGCTTAGCCTGAGCCTCTTAATATGCATTATTATAACCATAAATTTTTGGCATATTTTATTGCTTTCAGAAAATTTGACGGGCATATAAGTAAACCAATGTTTTATGACTCCTTACCGTTATTTGAAGAACTTTAATTAGCACTATGTATTGAAATTTGTTTTAGACGAAAGTTAATGCAAAGAAAACTCAAAATTAATAGAATTGAGACATATATCTTGTTCTGTAGAGGCTCAGAGGCTAAAAATGTTATAGCCTGAGCCTTAGCCTGAGGCTCAGAGGCTACAACATTGGGAGCCTAAGCCTGAGCCTGTTATAAAATTCAAAGCCTTAGCCCGACTTTTAGCCTGAGCCTCTTCAGGCTAAGAGGCTAAGAGGCTAAAAATTCTCATCTCTAGTTTAAACAAACACTGTACAGTTTTACGATTTTCTATATACCTATAATATTGTGTAATTATATACATTAACTTTATTTCGAGTCAATCTTGTCCTAACGCAATCTAACAGAAAACAGCAGTTCAGTAAGTGTATTGAGAATTTTGATACAGTTGTTGTTCAGCTTTCGTCGAGTCAATGTCACACAAATTGTTGATAAGAGGACACTCAAAAATATTATATAAGCCAATATGATTACGCGTGTGATTGAATTTAACCGAAATAGTTTTAATAATGCTATTTTAAACAAAAATTTAATCCTTTTTTATACTATTTTTATCATTATTTTGTAAATTTTAAAGTCTTTTTTGATTATTTTAAAGCCATTTTTAACCAAATTATAGCCCATATTTAGTCTTTTTTTGTCCTAATTTTATCCAATTTAGCCCTTTTTTACTCGAATTTAAGCCTATTGTTAGGTCTTAATTTGTTACTTTTTGACCATTTTTAGCTCATTTTTAGTTATTTTTAGGACATTTTTAGAATCCCTTAATAAATATAAATACCGATCTATAGGCAGACAGACGGACAGAGATTGCAAATCCAATAGCTCCTTTGGACAATGTGAGCTAAGAGAAATTTTTCCACCTCTAATTTAACTCAATGAGTATTTAATAAAATAAGCAAAGCAATTATTATCATTTGCTTACCACTGTTGAATAATTTTCCGTTTTAAAAATTGTCATCTGTTTGAACACATAAATATGCAAAACTTTATAAGTAAAATAAATTAATGTGTTTGGCTCGTGAAGCAACGACAGTGACATAAAACTTGTGTTTAATCCAGTTATTACTTGCCAACCATTACCGTATGTTTGATCCAAGCTATTCGCTAATTGTGTTGATATGTCTGTATGATTAAAACCAGAATCAATTAATAACAGCGTTCTAGCAATTATATGCACTTCCATAGAATCGCTGACTTCATTTTTGTGAATCTTTATGTCATCGATTGCAGAAAGACATTCATATACGAAAATAGATATTAAAACAAGTTTAAACATTTTACTAAAATTTCGGTATTTATATTATTATTAATGTATTATTGCCTTATATTTATATTAATGTATTAAAGCAAGTGTTCATTTTCCCAAAAAAATGTTTCCAAATTTTTAACTGTATTGCCAATCATCTAAACTTAGTAAAACGAAAATTAATTTAAACTTTGAAACAAATAATAGATTAGAGTCGGAGCAAATAAAAGTTTTTTATTAATCAGAATCACAAGCCAATAACGTTTTCCAGTGATTACACGCGTGAACATTCTGGGAGATATATTATTGTTTACGTAACATCTATATTATTAATTTTGAAACGCTGTTTTGTCAGCCGTATATTAAGATTAAACCGTAATAGTTAAGGATATACTGTAAGCGGCAAAATTTTAGATCTTTGACCGATATAGGCGGGAATAAATGTTATATTTTTTTAAATGTTAATTTAAGGGTGGTTTGTGGGGTTTGAAAACGAGTACAAAGCCAATATATTTGTTGTGGAAAACATCAATGCATTATAAATGCTATTTTGTTACCAGAGCCTATACTTTTTCGGAACTAAAACCTTAAAATTTCGGTCGGAAATTCGGACAGAAAATTGTCCATTTTCGGGCAAATTTTCGGAAGTTTTCGGACATTTTCGGAAAATTTTAAGCAAAATTAAAATAAAATTTAAAATATGTTTTTTCATACTTTCATGGAATGAGATTTACTTTTTAAAACTTCTTGTAATTTTTAAACGTTTAACTCATTCGATTTAAACCGCAATTTTTTGCCTTAAAAACAAAATTTTCAAATAAAAAAATTCAAAAAATTTTCCAAAATAGAACTAAAAGTGCTCCCATCTAAAAACTATTCAAATTTATACTACACTTTTTCAAAAAAGTCTATTTTTCGGAGAAAATTCGGAAAACTTCGGAAATTTTTGATTGTCATTTTTCGGAGTTTTCGGAAACATAAAGCTGTTTAAATTTGTTAGTTCTTAGTTAAGCAATTCATATATTTAAAATTCCGAAAGTTTTAATTAACCATAAAAAAGTCGGATTTCCGAAAAAGTAGAGGCTCTGGTAAACAGTATCTTTAATTACCATTTGAAATTTAAAAAATAATTCAAATTTAATTTTTAAAAACTTAAAAAAAAAGTTTCTGAAAAAATTTTTGAGGCCTCAAAACTCGATGAAATTAGGCATAAAAATATTGTTTTAATTGGCGTGAATATGCAAGGTTTTTAGGCTTTTCCCACTCCTTCCCGTCCCGCAAATTTTTCACTTAATCTAAATCTCTCCCGCATCCAATGGGACTTATTTTCTACCTCTAATATCTACGTAGTGTATCACTTTTATTCGTTTTATAATATCATTGAAATTGTTGTGTATAATTTTGTTCAATAAATTTTAAAACGAATTTCATTTAAATTCGTTAATACAGTATTTGTTCAAACACTTTTAAATCAAATTTGATGGTCTATTCAAATTTATTTTCTAATAACAATTTTTTCAATGTGAAACTTCTTGAAACTCCTTTTTAGGCAAAATTTAATCGATTTTTTTTGTTTTTTAACACTAAAAGCTTAAGTTAAGATATTCATCTATAGAATTATTACGTTATGGCACTTTTTACAATTATTGCATCATTTAATTAAAAAATAAATATTTAAAATGAATCAAAAATTGTCTAAAAATGTTTTCGTTTTAATTATAAAAATCCGATTTGTTATTTTTAAAAAAAATTATAATTTTTTTAATAAAATTTCGTTTAAACGGTTTTAAACAAAAAAGTTGGACAATACACTACACATTAGAGATGGCAAAAAGCTCAGACTGATCTTAAGCTAGCTTGAGCTGAGCTGAGCTTGAAGCTCGGTTTTTTTATGTTCAGGAGCTTGAAGCTCAAGCTACAAGCTCAATGTAAACTGAGCTTCAAAAAATAAGCTCAAGCTCTAAGCTCAGGGTATTGAGCTTATTGAGCTTCCCACAAAACTATTTTACATTTTTTAATCGTTTTTTATGCATATTTATGTATATTTATTAAATATAATATTACTATTGATCGGAGAAGCTCAAAGTGAGCTTAAGCTCGCAGGAGCTGAGCTGAGCTTGAAGCTCAAATTATTGTTGTTAAGAAGCAATAAGCTAAAGCTCAAAGCTCACCACATTTCTTGAAGCTTAAGCTCAAAGCTCAGTGATTTATGAGCTTGAGCTTAACAAGCTCAAGCTGTAGCTCAGTATAATTGAGCTTTTTGCCATCACTACTACACATCCATAAGAATTTAAATTATTTCATATAAAAAACTTGTTTACGAATATATAAAAGTTTTTACTTTGATTAAAGTTTAACACTTTTTTACGCATAGAAATGCCAAAATGGGTTCATTTCTGGCAATTCTATGAATTTGGCAAAACAGCAAACTGGTAACTTGGCATCCATTCTTAAAACCAATAATAATAACAAAGATAGAGCTCGTGTCAATTAAGTCGAAAAATAATAACAAATATATTAACTTATAATTTAACTTAATTATAAAATTAATACATAATTATAAACTCTATAATAAGTGTTCGCGTTTTATAAGCTTATATTTTGTAATAAGAGTTTTATTTTGGTTCTCTTAAAACATATTCAGGTTCTATTAATTTATTCGTCTATTTCAAAATTTCTTAAGCAAATATAAAAATAACTATTCAAAACTTGCATAATATTGTATATCAGGAAAGAGTTTGATAAATTAGAATTACTTTTATGTAGTATAAAATGCAATCATAAATTGGTTCGAAGGCCACAATGCGCGTGACGGGTCAGACAGAATAACTAAAAAACTCATACGCTTTTTTTAGTTTTTCTGTACATAACTTATATTTTTTGGATACATATTTAGATACAATCAGCAGAAATCGTAAAATAAATAAAAGCTAAAAAATTTAAGAGCGAGACCTTGAGGCCTGAGCGCCAGAATTGAAGAATTACGGATACTTATCTCATATTTAAATTTAAATCACAACGTAATAAAAAATAATTTACGACAACAGAATTATTAACTTAACAGTTTGTCACTATGAACGAGCAAATTATTTATTAGATAATGTTTCGTTTTTCAATGTTACCGCTAAATAATGCATAAAAAATCTAAAATTCAAGTTAAACGTTAGCTACGGTTATAGTTAATGTAGAGAATCAACACAAATCACACCAATAAAATAAACTAAAATATTTTTCATAACAAAAAGAAAATATTTCACAATTTTTCGCCAATAAATATAACTTAATAAGAAATACCTTTATATTTATAAAGCGACGAATTTTTGTACGGCTTTCGCCAAACTTTAAAAAGTTGTTTCATAATAATCGGTTCCCAATCGCGAGACACAAGATTCTCGTACATATTATCGGTTTTAGCTGAAACTGAGAGCGTATTACTGGCGTAAACGCAATTCACATCGTTAGAGATGTTCACAAACTCGTCGACCGATTGTTTCATGTCTCCCACCGTTATTCGGTTATTGTCCCAACAAAATACACCGAACGCCACGCTTAACAGGTATTTGAGCGAACCTTTCGGGTTTGATTGGTTCGGCTGTTTAGCGATTAACATACGAGATCGCAATATTCGGCGCAACAGTTGTGACATTAACGCATTCACAGTATTTTCGCTGTAAATCCTGTTATAGAGACCAAAGATTTGCGCCATTCTTCTCACTCTCAATGACATCACAAAATTGCATTGTTTTGCCAATATATCTCCCAATGTTAACAACTTTTCGCCACATTTGCCTTTAATGCTCTCCCAAACTCGACACAAAACCGAACCACCATTTGAGTGGTAGTTATTAATCGTAATCGAGTTCAATGTGTTTCGTTTAGTCGTTAATAATGTGATGCGTTGTCGCGATTGCAGTCGTAATTGACTTATTATTATGTAATTACTGTTTACAAGCATTATTATTGTTATTATTATTATTTGTCTATGATTTTTGTGCATACAATTGTTTAAACATTTTATTTTTAAAATATTCACAAAAAACAAATGAGTTGTTTTCGGTAATTTATTATTGATCAACAAAACTCAATGAGTAATATACACAAAGTACATAAATGACGACAAAACGCACTCAAGTAATACATACTATACAACAGAGGTTCTCAAACTTTTCCGTAATGCGACCCTAATGTCTTGACAAAAATTTTCACGCGACCCAAATTTTTGCAATAAATCATTTGTTTTAGTAAGCTTTAATAATCATAGAAAATTCAATATAAAAACGCGAATAATAATTATTATAACTATTTATTCTTTTAATAAGGTATAATTATTTCCATAGATATAGTGTACTTAGTAAAAATTGATAATACTGTATGTACAAGTAATGATTATTTTGACCCTACTATAATGTTATTTCCTATAAACTATACTGCACACCATTTTAACGATAAAGTGTTAGTGATTCGTATTTCTGCATGAAAACCAGTTTTTGCAACTTTAAACTAAACTTTATTTATGTATAAGAGAAAATAATCCCTAACATTAACAGTGTTTCAGTGCGTATACCCAATAGTGGTGCCAATAATTAGTTTGATTGAATTATGCGCCTTAAAGTTAGAGATTTTTCTGAGCACACTTTGCTTACAGGTTTTCACTAACACCTTATCGTCAAAGGAGTGCAGTATATTTGAATGCAATCGAGTGTCACAGTTATTTATCAACTGTAACCATCATCTGGACCGGTCGTTATCGGCGGTATCTGCCACAACGTTAAAATATAATCATGATTTAAACCATTCGTAAGTAAAATTGTTAAAAAAATTTCCGTTTTTAAATTTAAGCGTAGAGTTCTTATCTCTATAATCCGAGTTTGTTAATCTTCGCTATTTATTATTGATTTTTTTGTTTAGTTTTTATTTTAATTATGTTTTTAATTTTACATTTGAGCTTGAATTTAATTTATATTTCAAACAATGTTAATAATTATTTTTAAAAAAACTCATTTAAAGCTCTTAAATAAATAGCAGATAATTATTTTATTAAAACAATGTAGTGATATTGAAATTATAAATATTTATTGTAAATTTGGCTAATTTCCTATACTTTTTTGACACTTAAGTTGAACAAAATCATAATTAGATGTACGTCCTCGTCATATTTAAAAAAACATTTTTATCTGTATTTTCTTCCACTGCGTTATAACGTTTAAAGATCTCTTCAATACTAATTTTTGATGTCTTAGACATTTTTAATTGATTTATTTGAGTTATTTATACTCTAAAATAATCCTATTGGAATACAAAATAACTATTCTCTATAATAATAAAAAATTCTTTGCAAATAATGATATTACATCAAATAACTATTTCTGATGTAAACATTTAACATTCCGAAAGCCTGCTTTGCCCCCAAAAGTTAACGAATATTTTGCGATACTTGTTTTAACTCCTATTGCTAAACTACAAAACGAAACTTTAAGGCGCAATAATGGACATTATTTAGTTAAATTTTACAGTGAAACAAAAGTTTTGTATGGACATGCATCAATTCCTTAGACGTAAGCAATATTCGTAGAAAAATTCACTCAATTTTTTTGAAGGCTTTTAAAATATCCTAAAGAGTACGTACAATTGTAGACATATTTGGTATAAATTTTATGACAAAATATTAAATTTATCCAACAAAATCTTAATCTGTGATTTAATGATATTATTGGAATTTAAACTGTTAAAGATATAATTAAATAAAAATAATAATTAATTATGCTTTGAAGTTTTTATTATCTCAATTTAGTTCGTTTTGTCTCCTATTGATTATGGCCAAATCAATTATTATATTATGCAGTCTTAAATTGAATTATTCGAGTTTCGTTTCTATTGATGAAATATCTACATTCACCATCTTTAAAAATTGAATTTTAAATGCAGATTCTATTTCTATTGAAATGAAAATTGAAAAATATTTATATGTTAAATCAACACTAATAATAACTCAAATCCTCAATTTCAAACTTTAAAACTTTCTTTTAGCAATTGATGTTAGTAAGATTAAGAATAATATTAATTTCAATAGTATTATAAAAGTAAATAAATTTTCAATATTTCTTTTTCTTCCAAAAAGTGGTCTCTTTATTTCGTAATTTTATTATCAATTTCTATAACAATGGTAGTCTCGTTCAGAATTAATGAATTTTTATATATACACACAATATCGGCAATATTTCTGCTTATTTGCGGACCAGTACTATACGCAATGCAAACTTGGATATCATTTAAGTTGAAACCAAATTTTAATTCAAGCACCATTGCTTTAATCCGTCTATACATAACTATACTGCCAACATTTTTCGCGCTTACGTTTACCATATTTATTGAAACAAAATGTAGAAGTTAGCGCTGACGCATATTTTGTGGCCGCTCTTTCTGAATACGTTTACTTACTGCTTATGTGTCCATTTATCGCAACTATAACTTGTAACAATAATTTGTATTTCTTATAAAATTTACTTAATTCTGAATATTGATTTAATGTAGTGTTGTTTTACTTCCAAATTTTAATTTTGCTTTTCTTTTACTTTTACTTTTTCAAAAGTCTTTTATTTCAATTGTATTTTACTTTTTCTTTTAAGTAAAATTTAAATTCAATTATATTTAACTTTCACTTTAAAGCGAAAGTAAAATTGAAAATTTGATTTTACTTTTGCTTTTGAATTTTGCTTTTCCATGCAATTATTATAGATAAAGTAAAAGTAAAATTTAAGTAGTTTCTATTTTACTTTTTCTTTCAAATTTTGATTTTGATTGTATTTTGCTTTTCCTTTTTAAAAATTTTATATTTCAATTGTTTTTACTTTTGCTTTTAATTTATATTTTAATATCAATTGTATTTTACTTTTCCTTAAGCGAAAGTAAAAGTAAAAATATTTTTTCGCTTTTACTTTTTCTTCCAAAAAGCGAAACAACACTACTTTAAAGTTCCCCTTAGAAAATTTCCATATTTTCATTGAAATAATTATTAGGAATCATGAATTAATATTCATAGCTTATTTTATTTTATTGTTGGATATCAAACTTTCAAATCAAAAAATCTCAACTTTTAAAAGTGAGTAAAAATTGGTTTTACTCTTTTTATATTTTTATAGAGTTTTAACAGAGAATTAAATACCATTTAAATATTAAACAGTATTTTAATTATCTAATTTTTAAATTAAATCGTATGTAATTTAATACATAATTTTTATTAGAAACTCTATTTAAATATTAATCTGTAATTTTAAAGGAAGTTGTATTGATTAAAATTTGTATTAATTCAATATGATTGAGTGAACGAAATATTCTTAAATTATGCCATTATTACTTGTGTCTATTACCCCATTTCAATATTTATTTCCTATGTGAAAAACTTTAAAATTATTAAATACATCGATTTATTTCTAACCGATGCTTTTATTATTGCAAATAAAGTATACGCTAGCGTTGTGTTATGGAAATCTAGGAAAATCTCTATTGCCTAACATATGTAATTCTGCGTCTACATTACCATCTGCTGGATAATTCGCTCTATGTTTAAATTTGCTTTCAATACTAAGTAATTTCAAATTCTTGTTTACATGTGTAATTTTAATTTACTAATTTTTAGCTCACTTTAACTAAAGGAGCTATTGGATTTGCAATGTCTGTCTGTCCGTATGTGGACAGGTCTCTATATTTATTACGGGATTTTTTCTCTATATTAATAAAGGGATTTTTTTCAAAAAAAGAGACTCCTATCAACAAAGAAAGACTACTATCTTCAAAAATTCATTGTTGTAAAGACTCGTATCTGGCTTATTATTGACCAAAAATGGGTTTTAAATGGCTTTTAAATGGCTAAAATGGATAAAATTGAACTAAATATGGGCTTAAAATAGGACAAAAATGCGTTTTAAAATGCTAAAAACGGACAAAATATGGCTTATAATGGGCTAAAAATGGGTTTTAAGTCTAAAAATTGACTATATGATTGTTAAAATGGCTTTAAAATAATCAAAAATAGCGTTAAAATATATTAAATTAAGCTAAAAATAGGATAGAATTGGATAATATATTGTTTAAAACAACTTAATAAAAACTATTTCGAGTTAAAACCGTTCACACGCGTAATCATATTCGCTAATCTATTACTTTTTTTGTGATTGCTTAACAACAATTTATGTGATGTTCACTCGACGAGAGCTAAAACACAAATGATTCAAAACTCATAATACACTTACTGAAGTACTGTTTATAACAATATATTATAAAACTATAGATTTTTTTCATTAGAACAATATTTAGTAAAAGTTATATTTGCTTAAAAATAAAAGAAAAATATAGTTGTGCAACAATATATTAAATAAATTAAATGCCAAAAATACTTAATATAGAAAATATTTGACTATAAAATTGAATTAAAATATAATATAATATAAAGTGAGCTCATTATGTATGTTCATACTCTTTCTTGTTTTTCTGTTAAACAATATATTTAAAAAGTACTCTTTGCTTAAAAAATAAATTATAATTTATAAACAATAGGAACAATAATTCAAATATAAAAAAAAATTTAAAATACGAAAAATTTGACTAAACCCTAATTTCCCAACTTTATTTTTTGTATAGCCCGCCCTCAAAGCATAGCCCGCACTTTGTTTATATATTGCATCAAGTATGACAAAAAATAAGAAAGTAACGATCAGACTATAAACAATACAAGCGATATTGAAGACACAATGAGGAAGAGTTAGATCCAAATTTAATACAATATTAGAATATAATTGACGCAATCAACATTATTTCATAAGATGAAGAGTTTAAAGGATTTTAAAAATGTTTTCTATTACATATCAACTCAATAAAATATTTTTTAGCTCACTTTTTTTTAAAAAGGCGAGCTTATGGATTTGACAATGTCTGTCTGTCTGTCCGTCTGTCTGTCTGTCTGTCTGTCCGTACGTGCGCTTTTTAGCTCACTTTTATAAAATTTTACTAATAAGTTTTTCGTAGTGTTGTATCGCTTTTTGAAATTTAATCAAAATCAAAATACATTCAAAATAGAATTTATCATTGAAAATACAATCAAAATACAATTCAAATAAAAATTTTATTAAAAAATTTAAATCAAATTAAAAATCACAAATATTTTGAGCAGAAAATCAAAATTAAAATATGAAATCAAAATTATATTTTTACTAAAATCAAAATCAAAATACAATCAAAATGATTTTTATAGTAAAAATCAAAATAAAAATACAATTAAATTACAAAATATTAAAACGATACAACACTAGTTTTTCGATATCTTTTGATTAAACACAATTCATAATTATCATTGAACAAAATGAGTTAACCATAAGTTCTGTCTCTAGTGCTCGATATTAAAATATTAAACTAAAACAAATTCAAGTTGATAAGTTTATAAATTATTAAATAGTTAGAAACTAATTCCTGAAAGGTTTTCGACATATTCGATTTTAGTAAGTTATCTATTATGTAACAGATCCGCCCTCGATTCACCCTTAAGCTTATGCTACCATTATGTAACCAGCCAGAATTTAAAATTTCACGACATTCTGAATACCGATAATCATTTGTGTAAAATCGTGCATGTATCCAGTAAGTTAACATTAGCGAATTAGGTCCTATCTCGATGGTACTTAAGCGTATCCTACCATTATGCTGCCTTTGATATTCGAAAGCTAAAGTACAATATGATCACCATTATTTACTTAACCACAATCAATATTAAAGTATCTGATCTCTTTTAGTTAGCAGTGGTGTGCTTACTTTAGAGTAATATAGTAATGACGCTACATTTAGACCTTAATCTGAATCTATAGCTACAGATGGTTGGTAATAATAGCTGTCAAATAAATTTTAATGTTCAATTATATTTAAATATTTTCTTATGAATAGACAGGATGTCAAAACTGTCACATAAATCTTTCCTTAGCATCCGTTCTCATGAAAACTTGCTTAGCTTTCCATTGGATTAAAATTTCATAGCGACTACAATACCCAATCAGATTTAAGAAATATGTTCACGTAATTATTTAATTTAACGCCCAATAGGGCTAACACTTAATCAAGTATAAAACATAAATGTTAAGCCATATTCGTGGCCTTTTTATTAACTCACACTTAAGGACCGTTTGATTATATTTTATTTTATATCATATTATCATTAATATTGTATTCATTGCTTAAACCGATCATTTAATAAAACATAAATATTCAATATATTGAAATAAAGCGTTGCTTATTAAGTTAAAGTTAATTGAGAGATTTATTTGCGTATGCAGTGTGAGAGCGTTTGACAGTTGCGGAATATTCGAAACTTCTGTGGTCTTCCACATCGTTTCATTATTATGCGGATGCTGGTTATATATGATTAAAAGATTCTCTCTCTCTCTCTCTCTCTCTCTCTCTTACTCACTGCATTACCTAACAATACGAGAATAGAGAGTATTGTTTTGTCACGCGAGAAATATAAGGGATATGCAATAATAAAATATTTATGGTTAAATTAAACATTGTTATACGGGCTTAGACAAATGAGTATTAAGAAATGATTGACATTAAATATAAACGGACCAATAATTTATGCGTTAATCAATTAAAAGACTATAATTTTGTTTAAAAGTTTTGTTTGCTTTAAAAGATGTATTTTACTACAATAGAACCAATAGTTAATATGCCAATAATCAGGATCCGGATAAATGCATATATGCATATAAATGCATGGAAATGCATGAAAATTGCGTTTTTCCGTTTGCATGCATATATTGAAAATTTCGATAATAGATACATATTTTCACAATTTTTGCGGAAATTGTTGAAATAATAAGCACTATTTTTATTGCTCAGCTAATTTTTAAAAGAGAGAATAAAATCTGAACTAACATACAAACAAGATATTGTGTATGTGAAATAAAATTTGTTTGATTTGTTGGGTTTTATACGATTCAAAGTGAAGTAAAGTGTTAAAACTAAAAAAATCAAGTCTTATTTATACAAATTACAGGTGAAAATGAAAAAATTTTAAATAGAGCACTTAAACGAAAATCATTTTAAAATAACTTATATTTTACATTTAAATAAGTTATAATTTAAACTTTTAAAAATTTTTCCATTGTTTTTAATGCATATAAACGTGCATATAATAGAGTTTTTAAGTGCATAAATGCATGCAAATCTCTTTGGTTTTTTCGTGCATATTATCCCGGATGCTGTTTATGAATTATCATGTTATTTGTTTGCAGCATTTAAATATAAATGGACTGTTTTAGACTAGTAAATCGTTAAATTCTTAAACCCGATTCCAACCCGACGAGCTTCAACCCGATTATCAAAATATTTTTATAATTCTACTAATTTTGCTTTTTCTAAAAAATGTAAAAAAATAGTAAAACTTATTTAAATATATAAATAATGTTAAATAATTAAGTATTATTTAAGTTATATAAAAAAAATGTTCGATTATTTAAAAAGATTTGCAAAATATTAAAGTTTTTATGGTATAATTCGAAGTTTTTATTGGTTTGTGGGGTTTTCTTATAAACTTTTCAAAACCAGAGCCGACCCCACAAATTTGTGGCGTACTCGACATGAACCCAACATTTAGAGTATCCGTTTACTAGTCTAGAGTCTAGACTGTATGTTTACTATACGCTTAGTGATTGGTATAGAAAATTACCCCAACACTAGTGAAATAATTTTGTAAGCGTTGTGTCCTTTTTGGTTGATTGTCTATTGATGATCATAAGGTGTCATATCGTACTTTATTGCAAGTTATGTAACAACAGTTAGACTTATGATTCAATCAATAATGAGTTTGTCGGACAAAAATATCAATATATTTAACAATTATTGTTCATATATAAACAAATTAGTGTTATTAGAAACAGTTCGCACATCACATGTCGGATACATTCGTTGCATCGATCCGTTGACTCAAAGCGTGGTTATCGTAACGAAACCAAACAACGCAATCATTGCTATGTCTCACTCCATTAAGTCGATCACTATTTGCGATCAAAACGACAATGAGCTCAATGACGACAATTCCGTTATTGATATCAAACAGTTTCTGCGATTAATGGGCGAACAAACGGAAACGGAATGCGAAACATCGAGCGATTCATTAACCGAACAGCAATTGAGTGAACGAAAGTCAATGGTTGTTGAATGGCTTTCGCGTAATCGAGTGCCTGTCGAGCAACTGACTGACGGTTCGCTTGTAGTGGCGTATGCGCTGATTCTCAGTGAGCCGTACACTCGAAATGATTGCATTTGTTCGAACGAAATTGTTTTGTCCAAAATTCAATCATTACTTGAATCAATGCCGCAAACATTTGCTTGAAATCGTTGTTCACTCCAACCATATGTTACGCATAAACATTTAATCATTTGTATGAAACCATCTCATCATTATTTCATAACTCGTTTTAGTTTTATAATAAAATATATACCAAATGCTAATTAATATATTGTACTTTTATTATACACATAATAAATTAACAGATAAACATTTTTAAACTTTGTTAAATAATTAATATCCAGATTTATTAAAACTTGTTTTTTGAGTGTATGGTAGATATAGATATGTGATACTAGTTATAAAGATTATAATAAAAGCCATTATTAAAAACTAATGAAATATAATATCTCAACATTTATGTCATTTTGTGGTCCCAAATGAATTTATCAAATTTTACAATTTATTAGGAATGCATTAATTAGTAAAATAGTTAAAATAATTAATATAATATTCTAAATTATTAATGTACGTGAAAAAAGTATG
Source organism: Phthiracarus crinitus (assembly GCA_034698025.1). NCBI lineage: Eukaryota > Metazoa > Arthropoda > Arachnida > Sarcoptiformes > Phthiracaridae > Phthiracarus > Phthiracarus crinitus. The sequence continues at coordinate 124 of JAQGAW010002405.1, read as the reverse complement.
AAAAATATTCTCATTTAAATCCCTTATAAAATTGGATACATTGTAAGCAGTCATGACGCGTCCAAAGGAGAAACAGGGGTAGAGTCACTTCTCCCCCAAGAAAGTGCGAATGAGACTGCAGTTT
>JAQGAW010002404.1:0-15306 GCA_034698025.1 Phthiracarus crinitus | reverse complement strand
AGCAATAATAAATGGAGTTTAAACGACTCCATTTTATGTGATTCGTGTGCAAACAAACATACAGAGTTATAGCTTATGAAATAAAAAAGTAGCAAATGCTATCATTTTGAGGCTCTAATAATTAGTATCAAATATTAGTTATACGTATATTAATTTTATATTTTTAATTAACTAAATTTTGTTTCACTTTAACCGTGTAAATAAGCAGAAGATAAAAAGAAAGTACATTTTTCTTAATAAATAAGCATTATTTAAAATGGTATATATAAAATTGCAATGTTTTCCTTATATTTAATTGTAAACTAAATCCTGGTCCCTGACTTAAGGACTCGGACCCGCTCCATGAAAAAACTTTAAAACCGGTTCTCAAAATGCCCTGTGAGTCCCAGGTTCAAGTCCGAGTTTTTGTTAGGACCCTCAAGGACCCGGACCTGCTCTTATATAATCTATTGTATATGAAATTCAGTAATTCAATATATTTTAGAAAAGTTTTTAATTTTGTTATTGGATAACATATATTTTTAGAACTACGCTATTTAAAACAACAATTAATACACATTTCAGTGTATATTTCTGTCTCGCCAGATACTAATGATTCATATCCTTTACTCGAAGCTTTGTAAATAATAGCTTAATATGGAATGTAAGACTAAAATGCAAAGCAATTATGAATTGAAATAATTATTTATTTTAATAATCATATTACATAAACACAGCATAGTTTTAAAGTATATAAATATATTTAAATGGTTTTGACTATAAACTAATATCGTAATGAACGTATTATATTATTGAAAAGCAAACACACATAACGCAAATAGTAATTAATAAGCATATACTAATGTTATTGGCGCCAAAACGTTCAAAAATATTTGAATAAATTTGAAATATAAATATTTAGGAAAATATTGCGTATTAATTTAAAAGCAATCAATGTTGAGAGACGCTATAAACATAAATCATTATAAAACAAATTCCAACCGATAAATCAATATATGATAAGTATGTTAATTCCAAAATTATTCGAAAAATTATTTATTCTAATTTTATGTATAGATTTTCTATTAAGAGCTTCGATGATTGTATCGTAAAATTTTATAAATTCAATTTTATTAAAACTTTAATACGCAATAAGTTAATGCTTTTCGTTAACCATTGTATGTGATTTTAGTGTACAACTTATTAAATTATTTTTTAAAGTGCTTTTATATGCGACTTTTTTTCTTATTTTATTTTAATATTGATGATAGCGACTGAATAATTTTAAATCTATCTATCTATATATAAAATCTTGAAATATTATTATAAAAATTTATTTCATCCCATTTTTGATTTAAATAATTTATTTTTAAATTTAAAATGCGATGACATTGAAATAAGAAATTTTCTGCTTTGCTTTTAGAGAAATAATTACACAATTTTTTCCGATAAAATTTTTTTTCATAAACATTAAAACATTAATGCTTTGTAAAAGAAATAGACGCCAAAATCAATTAACTTTGCATTTTCATGCAAACACGTCTAAAAATAAACACAAGATCGATCTTTATTTAAGCCTTACTTGATTTCACTTGCTTTTTCGTCAAACATGATCACAATAGATCAACAAAAAAGTTATGTTTCCAGTCAACAATGAAAGTTTTTCATTTTTTTATGAATAACATGCGCGAGCAAAATGACAGACATTTCACATTTATCAAACCCATTTGAGCAGTATTTGTCAAAGAAAAAAAGCTAAAACTTTTAATAAAATAAGTGTTAAAATTCATACATCGTAGGATTAAAACGATCCGCGATAACAAATTTTTAGCTCGTCTTGCATCCCAACAAAACTCGAAATTGATTCATCATCCGTCTCTCTATCTTTTTTATCTTTTTATACACCTTTAGGATTACACGAAGAAAGTGAATTTAATTGATAATAATATATTATTTCAAGCTTCTTACTAAACAGTATGCAAAGTAAGCGACTATATATGGCACATCTTGTTTTTCACATCGGTTTATTATTTTTAATGGATATTTTATTCATGTTATAAAACTTTAATTTATTCTATTTATCATTTATATACCTTATTGGGAAGTGCATGCATCACAGTAGACACTGACAGTGGTGTCACAATGTCTAAACTTTAGACTCTAAAAGTTTTAGGAGATTAACAATAAAAAATCAAGTAAACTCAAAATCGAGACAAATTTTCAAACATGTATTTTGGGTAAATTTTTTAAATGACTACATAACCATAACCATTATTGAGACACTTTGTTTTAAATAGATTAAATAATATTTACTGGTACTTAGCCTTAATATTCTCGCATATCTACCATTTATAAAACGAAATTACTTGAAAAACTAAACGAACTTCAATTGGACTAAATTCATTCAAATTGAATCAAAGTTTTATATTTTGAAAAAATTAATATTAATGTATTTTTGATTAGAATTCTCAGTTTTGCTAACTGGTCGCGGTCTGACACCAATGGTATCTACAAATATCGTGGCTCGAGCTTATCTCTCGTTTGTTAAACGCCATTTGAATTATACGCTCCATTATTCAGGGTAAGCAATCAAATGCTATGTCTCTTATTTTTAATGAAAACAATACACGAAAAAAAGTAGGCTTGAATAAACTAAATAATTTTCAGTTTTAATTGAGATATAAAGATATGGTTTAGAATATTGACAGACAATGTGCTGACATTGCAGACTTTCATTAGTGCTGGCATTTATTCAACTCTTCACTCACACTAAGAGCTGAAGTACGCTTTTGCTATGCACTTAAAATCACTCATAAACAACTACAGTAATTCCCCTCTCATTTTCAGCTAATAAAAGAAATTTTATCATTTTCTCATACATTATATAATATATTTTTTTCTTAAGAAATAAAAAAGTTTTTAATACGTTATCTGTATTATCTTTTTTAAAGAAGCGAAACACCAACCTATATAAGGTTTACAGACGAAGAAGGAAATATCCTCGAAGAGCATGAAGTGGCGTCATTTGTTGGGAATGTAAATTCATCAAAGGTAACAAAATGAGTAAAAACAAATTATGGTTCGGCCGTAATTGCAAAAAGCGATAATTAGTTATTTAACGATTTAGTCACGCGAAATCTATACTGCGCTTTCGCACAGATCACGCAGTATCACACGGTTTTCGCTCTTTTTCAGCGTTGACCTAGTATTTTAGCGACTCTTTGACGCCAATACTCTACTATTCTGAGCCGAAATCTATAACTATACATTTTTTACGATATAAGTTTACATTAACATGCGATTCATTTTTTTATTTTGGTTTAAAAATAATATTGAAGGTATGCGGTATTTGGCGTAAAGTACCAAAAGTTTATAGAACTATGATGAGAAAAGGAAAGTTGCACTTCGCTATGGCTATTGAGAAAAGCGGAGAAGCGATGTCTATAATAGGAGGCAAAGTAATGAAAAATGATCTGTTACATACAGGCAAGCATTTACATAATATATATATTACATATATTATTATATACATCACATTCACTTCACCCCTCAATATATTCCATGCAAAAACAATTGTTTATTTATTCGTAGAGATATTTAGCGCATTATTGACGCCAGATTTATCGAGTTTGAGGCAAACTGTTGGAGGTGGTGGTGGTATTGCGCTATTATCACCGATGCCTAATAGTGTTTACGTCACCATTCACTTTAATGGCATCTTCTCTTCACAAGGTATTGATTTATATTCGCATTTTAAACACCAAACACCAAAATATGATTGCGAACGCATTATATGATATATTTTTAATACTAAACCGATTATATTGTGAAAACATTGGTTTTGATATATTCCAGATGCGAGAGATGTTCCTATATTTGTTCGTTTATTAGAGAGCGAAAGTGATAGACCTTTTCTCGCTGAATCTATGGTCACATTGCCTAAAGTGCATTCGGTAAGTGTAAAGTTGTGAAAGTTGTACTGTTTGTGCGATCAATTGTATCGCTAACATCACTAGTGATTTGATTTTCCTGTTTATTTTATTCTTAATGCTCTCTCGTTTTTCTCTTTCTGTTTCGCTCTTATTGTTTTTTCTCAATACTGTACTCTATTTTTATTTTTATGCTTTCCATTTAGGATTTAAATAGCATTCGCGTAAAAATAGAACTGAAACCAGAAGATGAACAGTTATTAGCCTCAGGCAAACTTGTAATTAGAGTCTCAACGCGTCAAACAGTTTCTTTAAGTGGATTAGTCAAACCAAAAAATACGTGCACTGGTATGTTATCAAACTGTTACGCAATTATAACTAATTTATTAATATTCGCAACTTAATTAATCATGTCTGCGTTAGTTTCTGTCGCTAATACTAAACCAAACAATTTTACTTCTTTCCAATTCATACGTTTACTACGTTTACCTTCGCATTTTCAACTCGATTTTCTTCCAGTATTTCAGACGAAGATTTCTTACTGTTTTCAAAACATAGCACACTGTAGTTTTTTTTGATCATTTTGACCTTCAAAACAACCTATATTTTCACTAAAAAAGTTACTTTTTATCACTTTATGCTTATTTTTTAATGTAATACGTGCTCAATTTATTATATACTCGCTTTTTTATCGCAATTCATAAATAAGCTGTGCTTACAATTTAAAAAAGTTGAATTCAATAGTTTTACAAAAACACTCTAAAAATAGTAATTATTTAAAATAAACATAATCTAATTTCATAAATATACACATATTATGCATACTTAAACGTGATTTGTTAAGCCATATGAAAATATTCTGCTCTTAAATAAATAATAATCATAATTTTATATTTAGCATCCGTTTAGTGTATAATTCTAAAGTATATATTCTTGCTATGAAATCAGATATGAATACGAACACACGTGCGCTTTTTATGATCGCTTTTATTTATTTTTATTTTCGTAATTCAATTTATTTTTCTAGTATTGAATTTATAGATGGAAAACATATTTTTTTGTTTGAAGTTTAGAACTCATTGTAAGCGTTCAAAAACATAAAAAATATTAGCTTACATCACTTATTAAGTATTGACTTAAGAGTTTGGTAGTATACATAACAATTAAGTATATAAGCTAAACAAGTAACAAAACTAATGTTTACGATAAAAGTTGTTTATAATTTGGAACTTCATAAGCTATTTTGATGCTATATATACTTTTACGCGTTCACACAGTTCTTATCCTTTACTTGTAATTCAAAAATTATACGCGGTTTTTTGCACTGCATTCATAAACTAATGAAGAGTGGATGGGAACTCAAAACAAGCAATTTTACGTCTAAAAAAATAAAACTATAACTTAATTATTTCTTGTGATGTTTTGACAATGTTTTATGTAAAGCTATGTGTATTGTTAAGTATAATAAAATGTTTGGTTTTCTTACTCATAACAATCTGTAGTTTATGTAAATTTGTACCAAACCTATCAAATAAATGTATGGTTAATTTTACCTCTTAATAGATGGAAAAGCAAGAAGTTATTGATCCGTATTTATTCTTTAATTTTAAAATAACTTATTCGACAACATATACAATGTTTGACCACTAACTAATTAAAAAATTTTAATTTACTTTATGTGCGTAAATAATTAAATTAAAATTTATAAAATTAATTGAATGTTTTTTTAAAAAAAGATTTATAACAACTTTTTTGATAATTTTATTTAAATTTAATGAAATAATTGGAAACTTCTTTTTCTTTTTAATGTTTAATCCAAGAAAAATAATTTTCCATTCATTGCAATTTTATGAATATTTACGAAATAATATTACCGTAATAATCTTACAAATAATTTATTTTGTGTTCGAAGAAAACAACTATCAGTTGCAAAGAAATATTTTGGACGACGCATCCAACAACTTAATTGGAGAGCCGACGTATAAATGCTATTACGAGGGAGAGATTTATGAAGACGGAGCTCAATGGAAAGCACAACACATTGATTGCGAAATGTGTTCGTGTCAGGTATTAAACACCATTATATTCGCGCGTTTTAATAGCTCTTTTTTAATAAATGTTTGCTTATATCAAAATCTTATGATTTATAGAGAGCACGAGTTAAATGTGAACAAGAAATATGTCCAAAGCTTCAATGTTCGCATCCGACGACAGTTGTAGGCGCGTGTTGTGCGATATGCCCGAATCAAATCGGTGAGTATCTAACGTTATCTATATATCTATATATTGGTGTATATGTATTGTCTGCAGTATTTTGTGTGAATATATCACTGGAAAAGCTGAGTAAATCATTTTAAGATGATGTTAAGGCTGTAAGCTTTTAAAAAGAGCTATAATGCTTTGAACATTGAAACCATTGCCAAGTGATTAAGACCAGTGCCAAAAAAATGTCGAAAGATAATGGCATTCAAAACATACCTCATTTTATTATCTTTGAAATGTTCATTATTGAAGGTTATATCTTAGTGCGCAAAAAATCGTTTAGTTTGAAATTATATATTTGTTATCACTATTCAAAATTAGATGCATTAAATACAAGCGACACATCAATTACAAAGGGTTGCTATTTCGAAGGCGATAAAAAGTTTCACTTTGCTGGCACGCGATGGCATCCATATTTACCACCATTCGGTTTTGACAAATGTTCGCTCTGTACTTGTTTGGTATTGATCTTTCTTATTCGATTATCCAACCATTTCGCTATACCCATACACATATCTACTTTTCTACTTGTTTTTCAGAGCGAATCACTCGAAATCAAATGCGAAAGAAATACGAATTGTGCTCCTCTTTCGTGTCCAGAACATGAGGCGTACAGAGAAAGTCCAATGGATTGCTGTAAACGTTGTCCGCGTAAGTTTAGAAAGTTTATAATCATTTATGTTTTTGTTGGATAATTGTGATGTAATTTTTTTTATTGCAGTCTTACCACCGGTTAAAGCAATATCAGTATCGACTGATCAACTCAGTGATCAACGATCTTCTAGTGCACTAATTAAAGGTCCCAATGAATTGCTTGCATCTGGAGGTATATAACCTTAGATAAGTATAAGTATACAGTACTGTATATTAATGACATTCGTACGAAAGGTTGTCGGTTTAAAGGACGTGTATTTGCGAACGGAGACGAATGGCATCCAACTGTACAGCCATTCGGCGAAGTGAAGTGTGTGAAGTGTCACTGTAAGGTAAATATCGCATTACTTTGTCTAAATATTTTTGGCTAACATCTCACGTCAATTTACTAAATGAATCGTCTATTTTCAATAAGACAAACTCTTTTACAAGTAATTTTGAATGAATTCGCTATAATCGCGACATCTATCATAACGTTTCACAAAAAATCAATTTTTGGCTTATGTTAACTTTTCAGTTGTCTATTACAGTAATCTGTAGTCTATATATTACAAACTAGTTTTTTGTATAGCTTTACTCAAACTTAATAAATATGATTATTGTTATTATTTGATAAATAGGATAGTATTCACAAATGCAAAAGAACGATATGCCCTAAGATTACGGCTTGCAGTATAGTAATCAACAAGAATAACGAATGCTGTCCGATATGTGCCGACGATAATGGTATAGCGATTCCATCGTAATTCTCATACATTCCATACAAAAAACATCTAAAAATTATTTTTACTTCCATTCACAGATGACTTGATGATGAAAAACCAACCATTAGTGGTGCACAATCGAAAGCGAGGAAGTAATCCGCGAAAGAATAAAGGAAGGCATTCGAACTTTTAAAGTGAAATTTTTTTTGCACGAAATGCTTGTGTTCCATATGATCAATATTATCGCCAATATTTTACTATTAATTACACCATAAATAATCGTTTGTTGCATACGCTAAATAAATAAAACAATATCGTAAAAATCCACATTTTTGATCTAACTTTCAATTTATGGCTAATCTTTAACTGGTTTTATGTGTTGTCTTATAAATCTTGTATGAAAACATGAATCATCAGAAAAAGTTTCGCTCGAATAAAGAATAGTAAGTGTTTCCAATTTTCGCTAACAGTTAGCGTTAAAACAATAAAAAATACTAACGATTGTAACGTTTGGAGAGAAGAATGAATACAACATTGTTGTTAACGTTATTCGTTGGAATTTATAAGGTAATCATATATATTTAGAATGTGATTACTAGTGGCCTCAAAATTTTGGAAAAATAACCGCAGTATTCTGCTTGGATTTTGAACAAAATACCTTTAGATTTTTGAAATGTTTTGCAAATATTTTGTACTATTAAATATAATAATTTTTAATTTTAGATGTTTTAGACTTAGAACTCTTATTACAATTAACAAATTAATTATCTATAAACTGTTAAATTGAATTATATTCTTACACTCAATTAGTTTCTTACTTATATTTAGAAAAAGATCTTTCGACGAATTAGACGCGTATTTTCAATAAAATTTTAGCATACTGTGCATTGGCATCAATTAGGAAATCCGTTTTGTTTGAAGCAAATACTAATAAAATCTTAATTTTTGATTTAAAAGTTTTTGATGGGGTTATAAAACTTAATAGATTTAAATTTTTTTTCTATTGAAAAAATGGAGATAAATGAACAAAATAGCATTAATAGTATTCATCATTAAAAAATATTGATAATTGAGTGGAATAGACTCCATATTAACTCGTAAGTGATTCATACTTATATAACTTGATTTGAAAAGTAAAAATTGCTATATTGAAGTTCTAGTTATTATAATGTAAAAATAAAGAAATTTTTTAATTATATTGTTGTGATTATTCCAAAAATTCTAGCAATAATGCACTTTAAAGTTTAATAATGATACGTTATTTCATTATTATTTTTTATACTTTTCACATAACAGCATATTTTACGTACCGTACTCTTTATTTAATTTCATTATCATTACTTTGTATTGCGACTTATGCTTTAATTAGAGCTTCAAAATAGTGGCAATAATCTTAAAGAAAATAGAATTGCTATGATTTGCTTTAAAAATTTACCAAAATAACAATATATTTTTAAGAAATTAACCATTACAACAATAGAAAAATTTTATTATAGCTATAACTAGAGTCGCCAAATTCAGGAAAATCCTTCTTTTTTTGGACAAAATTATAATTAATATATTATCAAATGTGGACGAATCATATAAAATTAAGCATTTTTAGACCCATTTGTTGTTCCTGAAAATCCTGAATTTTTATACTTTTTTTCCTGAAAACTCCTGAAAAATCTAATTTTTTTCCAATCATAATACGTTAAAATTGTGTTTTAAACTAATTTTTACTCCCAAGTATCATTTTTTGTCTGATAATCCTGAAATTCAAACTTTTTTCATTATTCCTTCCTGAAAATGTTCGGATTTTTATTCTCAAAATTTTCAATATATGCTAATATATATTCTCAAAAATATTCTCAAAAAATTCTTAAATAATCTTAAAAATTGTAAAAAAAAACTTTTTATTTTCTGAATTTATTAAATATTGTTTTTAATTATTTTAATTTTAACGATACAAATGCATTTTAAGTCAATCTTAAATTGTTTATATTTTTCAATTAAAATTTAACATTTTTTTAATTATTAAAAGTCCAGGCAATTTTTGCATATATTTGAATTTTTTTCAATTATGCCTTAATAATCCATTTAAACTAGAAATATGCGAGAGAATATTCGCATATTCTTTTCGCAAAAAGCTACAAAATATGCTTTTTATGCTTTTGTATTCTTTTATGTGAAAATCCTGTCTTTAGCTATAATAACATAGCTAATATTGCTGATTAAAATCGGTGCCGTTTAGATTTAACCTCAGTTCGGTTTAAACCACTAAATTTGTTATAGTAAATGGTTTCGGTTTAATTTTTAATACAAACAAACCCGTTTAAAACACCCGGGAATAAATTTTTATAAGATATTTCACAACTAAATTTTAAAAATATTAAAAAGCATAATAATTATTACTTTTAAAATTAAAATGTATTTAACTATAAAATTGCAAATTTTAATGTAATTACACAACTATTGAAGCAATCTTTCATAATTTATCGAAATTTGATATTTTAATTAAAATTTGTTTAAATAATTATATTTTACATTAAAAATTTTAATTAAATAGAATAAAATTAATGCAGTTTTAATAATATAAATTGGTATAAACAATGTTGTAATTAATTCCAAAATATTTTTCGGTTTTGAGGTTTCGGTTTAATATTCGCACATCCCAATACGGTGCGGCTCGGTTTGCAAAAAGTCAATCCGCCACCAACATTTAATTTGTGATAACTTATTTATTAACAGATTTACTAAACTATCTTTAAATAATATAGTTTTAAATTTTTAAATTTAGTTTGCGACGATTTAAAAAATTTAGATTTTGTTTTCAAAAACTCATTAGACTTAAAATTGGAGATATGCTAGCATTAATACTATTCATCATTTAAATTAAAAAAGTATTGATAAATGGGTTGAATAGTCTTCATATTTCGTTATTTATAATATGATTAAAAAAGTAAAAAATTCTATCTTGAAGTTCTAATTATTATAATGTAAAAATTACAGAAAAATTTAAACAAGTATTTGTGATCAATCTAAAAATTCTAGCAATAATTCATTTTAAAGTTTAATAATTAAGCACTCGTTATTTCATTATTATTATTGCAATTTTTTAGCGTATTGTATATAATCCTCTAAAAAGTTTGATTGTTGACACGAACGGTCACTGAACAGATTTTATTCGGTTAAACTATGATTTATTGATTCGACACAAACGTGACAACAATAAACTTTTGTTCTATGATATGAAATAGTGCTTAAAAAAATAACTTAAACTTTATGAGTTTCAACTAAATATATTATAAGTAGGGCTTTCAAAAAATAGCGAGAATCGAATACAAAAATAGCATTGCTTTAAATTGCTATTATATGCTTATAATTTATGAAAAATAAAAATATACGGTATATCTGCACGTTTTTTGATTAAAGGTAAAGTTACACAGAGGGAGTGCTATCTACGGGTTGACCCTCCCTAGAAATCTGGAAAAGTTGCTCCACTATTTTAAACTTTTGAAAAATCAATCACGAAAAAATTGAAATCTTAAACGTAAAAATTTTTTAATTTAAACTGATGAATTTTTGTAACACCTTATGTTTTTTCAAAAATTTCAAAAGATTATCCTTAAAATTTGTTGAGTTTTGCGAGGGGTGTTTAATATTTTGTTTTGTAAAAAATCGATGAGACAAAGGGCCAAAAAATGGTCGTAAAATCCGATGAGTTTACCCCACCCCCTTAAAAATTGAGATATTTTTGGATCTGACCCTCCATACAGAGCTTCCGACCTTGTGTGTAACTATGGTTAACGGTAATAGAGAACACTTACCGTTAGCACATCCCATCGCACACTGCGTTTGCTCCGATCGCAGCATTCACTGCAAAACCTGTTGTGAATCTCAAAACGAAAACCACTGATAAGTTTCTCTCATTTTGTAGATATTGCTGCGTTGAAAACTGAACAAAATAAAGTTATTGTGAATGTTGTTTCTAAATGCTTTTAAGTCTAACAATAAATTACTTGTTATTTATTTAATAATTAACGAACATATAAAAGTGTTGAAGTCGTGTCAATAGAAATACGCGAATATAAAAAAACTTTAGTGATTAATCAAAACACGAATGAATGTAATTAATTGACAATAAAACCAATTAAAAAAACAATGGTTTACTACAGTATACTTTTGCTGCAAATCCTATTCACGTTTTCATATGCCATCAAAAAAGGTAACTAAATATTTAGAAAAAACTGATTATGATTTCCGATAGAAAATATTTAGACTTATTTAGGGTATTAGCGAAGAGTATACAGTATTTCTGTAATATTTAAAAGCTTAAAAAATAGCAAAAATTGTACTATATATCAAATAAGTGCTATAAATTGATTAAAAAAGTGGAAAATTAGTATTAGAAATAGCATTTATTTTTTAAAGGTATTACATTACATAATAGTTATTACAAAATTATACATAGACTTACAATTTTTTCAGTACTCTTCTTATTAAATAATCCAAAGAATATTACAGTACCAATTTTTAGTAGAGTATTATTTTTTAAAATTCTGAAAAATAAATGGATCTCTTAAGAAAGTTCCTTCAGATTTAAAAAATAAACTCAAAATTATTTAAATGAACAACAAATATTTAAAAGTTTAATAATATTTCACTATAATATGCTAAAGAATCAAGTCATTACAATTCAATTTTTCGTCAGAAATTTAGATAATTCTTTAACTAATATGTTATATATTTAAAAAATTAATGCTATTTATGTAAATTTTAAAAGCATTATAGCAATGCTAGTTTTTTATACGATTAAAGTGTTCTTAAAAAAGCAAAATTAAAATTTTACGAAAGAGCAAAATTAAAAAAGCAATTGATAAATATTATTTGATAAATATTAAAGAAAAATATAATTTAAGATAAATTTTAATGTGGAGTTCATTTAGTTATACGTAAATGTAAACGCAAAATTCAAATGTTTTTCAAAACTCAAAATTTATTTGAAATTTGAAAGTTAAAACAACATTCGATTCTTTGCTAATGTTTTGTAAGCGCCATTAATAATAATTCCAGTTGGAACCCAATAAATTTAAGTTTGACGAATTGATTTAACGATAGAACGTAATACTGCAACATAATATACGGGCAAACAAGTAATAAATGGTGTAATTGTGTTAAGTTACACGAACGGGTGTATATTACATAAAGATGTCGTTTTCTATTTCATTAGAGTGTTTATTGCTGGAATTATTTTGGAAAAAATTATAGAATTTAGCGAATTTCATTAATAGACTTAAGTCGTAAGAGTCGAACAATACGAAGATCTTATAAATAATTCAGTTCACGCCAACAAAAACTGTAATATAAAAACACAGTATGTTTTCGCGAAAGTTGATTGCAAACTTAAATGCGATCCTTTTAACTCGTAAGCACTAAAATTTAGAACCGAATCGTATTGTATAATATTGAATGAGTTTGTTTTGTTGGTTCAGATAAATATTTCGATAAATCTCGCAAAAATGATACTAATATAATATGTTATTCAATGTTATTCATAGTATTTTTTTGTTACATAACGCACACAGAATATATATATATATATTGCGCGAATTGATGATAACGCTATACAAACTCATAAATAGTTTATGTATAGATGAAATAAATCTCGTATCTATCTATACAAAAGCCTCACAATGGGTGAAATAAACAACTGGATCATTCTTTATGCTACCATTTATTTGCCCAAATCTGATTAATGTTTTGGAAACACAGAACATTTTTTGCGCGATTAATCTTAACAGCTTTTCGCGGTTCATTGCTTATCTTAGCTATAAATGTGTTCCCAATGTTCATTGTAAACAGTTTTTATAAACACTTTGCTAATAATGATAACAAAACTTAAATTTTATAGAAATTTTTAGAGACTTTTTATAAACATTTAACTATAAACAAAAACTTTTAAATAAAATTTTATTTCTTTATTATTTATACAAAAAAGTATAAAAAATAATAATAAATGAAATAATTATCCAACGCATCCTTATTTATTAAACTTTAAAGTATAATATTGCTAGAATTTTTGGAATAATCGCAAAAACATAATTAAAATTTTTTTATTTTTACATTATAATAATTAGAACTTCAAGATAGCATTTTTTACTTTTCAAATCATGTTATATAAGTTTGTATCACATAATATGGAGTCTATTCAAATTATTTATCAATACTATTTTAATTTTGGATTCTTTTAATGTTATTTTGTTAATTTATCTCCAACTTTTCATTAACAGAAAAATTTAAATATAATGAGTTTTGTAAACCATATCAAATATATTTTGTAATCTTCACAAATTTAAAACTTCATTATTTAAAAGTTTACTATTCTGTAGATAAATAAGTCAACAGCAATAACATATTATAGCTACAATAAAATTTAATGTCGAAAATTTTTCTAAACCGTAATTTAATGGGTAATTTCTTTAAAAAAAAATAAAATGCTATTTTGGTCAATTTCAACAGCAATGCTAGTTTTCTATAAAATTATTGCCACTATTTTGAAACTCTAATTATAACAGAAGTCGCAAAATAAAGTAATGATAATGAAATTAAATAAGTTAAATGCTGTTATTCTAACATTATTACTTTTCATCATACTGTTCAGTCAACAGTGTTGAGAGAATTGTAATGCGCTAATAAAATATTTAGAATGGGCTCACTATACTGTACTCGTAACTATAAGTGTAATAAACAAAATTACTTAAAAATCTCTTGAGTTTAATATACATCTACACTATTTTATTATATTATAATACACACAAGAGACTGTAGACAAGCCGATAATAAAATATTTTTCCAATCTTATAACCATAGACCTGATTATTAGGGCCAAAATTTAATATTAGGGTAGAGCAAAATGGCATAAAAAGCACAAATAAGGGTCAAAATTAGGGCATAAAAATTATATATATCCAGTGTTTCTAATTTATTTTTAAGATATTTTTGCAACATTAAGAAATATATAACACGTATTTTCTGAACTTAACCGTATTAAAGCTTATTTTCTTAATGTTTGCACTTTCAATAAAAATAATTTAGGTCATTATTATCTAAATATTGGGTATTAGGGGTAAATTAGGGTTCTGATGCATATTATGATTATTTATTTCATATCTTTAAAATATAGTAATAATTTATTATATAGTTTTCACTTTTAAATAGTACTAATTATTTATCCAAAATTTTTATTTAAACAGTTTTTATGAGCAGATAACTAGAAATTTATCAAAAAAGTAAAATATTAGGGCCATTTAAGGCCATAAATTGAAAATTAGGGTAAATTAGGGCTCTGAAGCAAAAAAAGGGTAAATTAGGGTAATTTAGGGCATGCCCTAAAAATCCGGTCTATGGTATATGATCAAATAAAGAATACTGTATTTTCCAAGGAAATTCTATCCTTATTCTTAATAAACGATCAAAGATGGAATAAGGAGATCAATCGCATATAATAGTTTGTGTTTAAAACTATACTACAGTATTACTACTAATAGAATTCAACTTTTAATGAGCTTGAAATGAGTCGAATTTGGGATAATTTATTAAAGCTTAAAATGATAATTGTAAAAAATAAGATAAAGGTTCCTTTTGAGAAATATGATCAATACATTATAATGTACAGTATAGTAATATTATGTATTTTGTTCCATCACTGTTAACGTGTAGTAAAGGTGCTATTGGTTTGGTTTATAATGGTTTATTAATGGTTTAAACCAATAAGTCATGGTTTGGTCTGATTTGGT
>JAQGAW010002403.1:0-15307 GCA_034698025.1 Phthiracarus crinitus | reverse complement strand
ACAGTTTCTAATACATTAATAAACTTTTATCATCGATATTTATATATAAAGCACAAAACCGCGTTTAGTCCGTAACAGTAGTAATAAATAACACTCAAACACTTAATAAAACATAAATTATATTTCTTGTAAAGCGAGTTAAAAGATTTTGATCTTAATTCTGAATCTAATAATTCTTCGCCAGAAAGGTTATTTTTTCATTAATAATAAGCTTAAATATTTTTATCGTAATCGAAATTTTCTTATAAAAATTTTTCTCTATTTCACAAATTGCTCACCAAACTAATGAATGAATAAACAAAATATTTTTAGCTCACTATTTTTTTTTAAAAAGACGAGCTTATGGATTTGACCATTTATGTCCGTTTCTTTTCCTTGGTTTATATTAATAACGGGATTTTTATTATAGGAGTCTTTTTGAAAAATTGAGCTTTGATAATGTGTTGTTTTTCTTGTTTTCATTATAAAAATTTTAAACTAATATTTTTATAAGACATGAGTTATTTTATACATTTTTGAATAAAACATAAAGTATTGAATATCATTATTTTAACTTTTGTTCGTCATTCAACTCAATCAAACTATAATGTATACTGTATTATAAAACTCAATAAAAAATATTAATAATTTTGTTATATTTAGAGCGAGCATTTTCTGTACGAAAAAAAACAAAAAATATGTACATATATGTGCTCGTAAAAAACGGAAATATTCATTCAAAATATGTATAATAAAACATAGAAGTTGTATATTAATGACGCCAAATATTTGTGTCGATTTTTAAGCTCATTTATGATTACATTAAATTTTGATTTTTTGTACTAAAAATCTTTTCAGTGAACTTTTTATACAAATTTTTTAATGTATCAAATTAGAAATTAGAACCCTATAAAAAATCACCGAATATAATCGACAATTTTTTGAAATTTAAATGAAAAATCAGGAGTCATAAAAACTCATCGATTTAAGTACATAAATTATGTTCAAACCTATAAAATATGTATGAAGATTTAAATAAAACTTTCGGCACAATATAAATGATTAGCATTTACATAATATTTTAGGCTCTGGTTATATTATACTAAAATAGTCAATTTTAAAGATTAAAATAATAAAAATAATTCATTTTCATTCGATGCGCTTTAATAATTTATGTAACTTATAATTGTTTTATGAATCTGATGAACTTTTATTCTATTTTTTTGTAGATTATGCGCACTACAGATAGCATTGAGAATAAAAATTTAAGTAAAAAACTGTTATTCTTAATGATAAATTTGATACCTTATATTATATAAGCGATAAGTATAATATTTATAAAATTTTCCAATATTTAAAAGTCAAAATCAACAAAAGGTTAACAATTACTTCTACTTCGTATAACTTTTTAAAAAGATATATCTAAACATTATATGTAATGATGCGTTTTTCAAATAAATCTTCTTAAACTGCTTTCTATGACTACAGGTTTCGACTAGAGCTGCAAAAATTTTCGGGACAGGATGGGACAGGATCGGGATTGAGTTAATTTCTTCGGGATTTATCGGTACAGGATTGGAATCTAAAAATATCGGGACGGGACGGGATAGAAAATTATATTAGAAAAATCCCGATAATTAATTTTTTTTAACAAATTAAGCCAATAACTTCAAGTTTTATGTTATCCATAAACGAATCATACACTTGAATCATTGTTTGAATTTATTGTCATGGTAATCGAATTAAGATGGGTGACTTTAAAATTGAAAAAAATAGATATAAATTGATATTCTGCTTTAAATTCTCATTGACGTAGTAGTTCGGGACAGGACGGGACGGGACAAAAATATTCGTTAAACAGGACGGAACAGGACGGGACTCAAATATTCAAAACTTTTGCACCCCTACTCCACAACAACTCCAACAAAATTTCTAAAACTATCTCCAACTCCAGTCCAACTCCATTCAAAATTTAATTTTGTACTCCAACTCCAATTAGCTCCACAAGAGCCTCACTCCAACTCCATTCCAACTCCAATACTAATTTTTTGTTTGTGTATTATTATAAATGTAAAACTTTATTAATGAAAAAATTACAATAAATTTGCAATATTTTGTGGGAAAAATTTGAGTGGAAAATAAAATTTCCATTCCATTGCTAACTTTTTCATCCAACTCCATACAAACTCCAATGAAAATATTGATTACTCCAACCAATAACATTTAAAACTTATTCCAACTCCACTCCATTCCCAATTAAATTTGAAAATTTTACTCCAACTCCACTAATTTTAGCCTATTTTCTCAACTTCAATCCCATTCCAATGGAGTTGCAATTTCTATATCTATTAACTGTCGATTATAATATTAATTAATTTATTTGTGTTAAATATAAAAACTTCAAATAAAGAAGTGGAGAATGAATGGAGTAATCATAAAATAGTAAAGTTATGGTTAGCACCAAAAATAGGATTACAAGCAAACTTAAGAGTTGGAAGAAAACATGGGTTATGAAACGGTGTCACGTGATCTTCAAATTTATTCAACTTTTAATAATAATTTTAATTAGCATTTACTTTATTCGTTCATTTAAATTTTCTACTTAACCGTAAGTTATGCAATACACTAGTTATTTGAGTTATACCTTTGTAATTATAAGACATGCTCCGACTTTGCCATTAATTTGTACTTTTAAAATAATCTGATTTGTAACGAAACTTCAGTCTGGGTTACACTTTCGCGTTGAGAGGAAGTAATTAATTTTACTTAGTTTTCATTTTGAGCAAATTTCCTTTGTCTCACATTCAATAATACAAATTGAATTAAAGAGTTTTCAATTAATGTTTTTCTCATCACTAAATTTCTAAGTTGTGATTAACTGTGCAATTTGTTTAAAACAGTTTAATAACAATTTATATTTTAATTACAGTTTATTTTGTATTCACAATATATGATGTCCACGAGTCAATAAAATCTCGATAAAACTAAACATTGTTTGTGAGTTATTATTTGAAAAGCGAGCTCACATCATAGACTTAACTACATTTGGTGTCCGTTTCGCAGGATTTTTGTAATTCCTATTGAAAACTAATCTGCATTTGTAAAGAATGGCAGGAAATGTTAATAGTATTCATCACAGAGAAAATTGCGGCAGACATCAGGAAAGGTATGGCTTTGAGGACTTAAATAAGAAAAACCCAGACTAAGGACCTGAGGACGATAATGGGGAAGTGATTATCTGTTTCATTATGCACTATCAAAAATATTGATCAAAAATGATAATAATGTTGTAAATTAAAATGCGCCGAATATTGAGCCAAACGAGAATTAACAAATCTCACGCTTAATCTAATAATATAAAGTATTTGTGTTCGAACTCACGCTTAAAATAGTTGTGCGACACCTGAACGGCAACATTTAGTACAAATTCTGTTTGATCATCAAAAGGACATTACTGAACATTTGTGAACAATAATCGATTTTTTGAAAATTTATTAGTAACGATATTAACAGTGCTCTTAAAGGCTTAAAAATGCCTAAAGACAGTACGCGATTCGCCACATGGAACGGGGCAATAATGCGCGCCCCTACTAATGCCTCAAATCTTATATCCCGAAGGACTAAAAGCACTCTATTTAACAACATGTCGGAAAAGTCACAATATATAAGTGCGTGACTTTTTCCCTAAAACCTCAGTACTGTATAGACTTGTGAACTGTAAACATTAGTTTTGTTGTGCTCCTTCGCAAACATTAATATTCATTCATTATATTTTAATTTGCGTCGTATTTAATCATAACATTTATAACGATAACTAAACTAGTTTAATACTTTTTGTAAACCTTTTTGTAAAACAATTATTTTATTCTTTTCGAATAAAACTATTTAAACCAAAATTGTGTTCGCTTTATATACATATTCGTTTGGAATTGGTTTGCGTTTGAAAACGGAAACTAAAGGTCAGGTATACATCTAATTACGCAATTTAGCCAAGCATTCAATCTTTGTTAACCTAACGGTTAACTGGTGGACACCCCCTCAACACTAAACTTTTGGCTATCACCAGGCGATAAAACCAAATCGGCGATCCGATCGCAGATCTGTCAAGTCTGCGACCCAAAAGTGTAAGTGTTATAAGTAAAGCAAAACCCCTTTGGACGATCCCTGTTTGGATCCCGAGCTGTTCAAGCGGTGATCGGTTCCAATCTCAATGAGTAATTGTGGTTTTGACTCATCCTTATAATATTTGATACCTCGCTTTGACATCATAGAATACCATACTCTTAACTACCCTACCTTACCACATATAACCCTACGTACTTTACTCTCCTCATTGTACACAACACCATACAAACGGAGCGTACTCTACGGGGGGGTCCCATACCCTCGCTACCTTCTATTTGATCCGTTCTCTTCGAGCTGAATCCTTTGATATAGGGATCGTGAGGGAGGGCGCTCTGGGGATGAGTCTATAAAGGGACATACAAATGAGATATAAATTATGAGATTTATATATAGTGATATTACAAGAATAAAAACGTTTCAAATCTGAATTTTATTAACTATTCAGTTGTAAATCACTGAAAGTATTATTCGGATAACTAATCAATAATTGATTATTGTCAAATTATCAAAGTTTTAGTTCTAATAAGTCAACCAATCATAGACGACTCATATTTACGAAGTGCTTTAAAAGTACAGCTACTGTTACAGTACTGTACGTCATCATTCAATAATAAGTTCATGCATTAAGTTTATCATATGTTTTGAACGAAAAGTTTTCTTGTTTTTCTAAACAGAGTGTTGTTTTATAGTTTGATAACAATTCACAAAAAAATGTTTTTAGCGAAAGCAAAAACCGCTGTTAAATATGTTTCATTTATATCACAACTTCGATCGATTTCAAGCACTGGTAACTATTATTCAAATTAAAATGTACTCATTTATAATTCAAATCTAATTTGATGCTTATTTAATCGTATAATTAGGTTATAGTTTCATAAATGTAGAGATTAGAGGACAACGAAATAATGTGGGACTCATTACACTAAATCGTCCAAAAGCTTTAAACGCTTTGTGCGACCAATTAATGCGTGAATTGTCGTCAGCGATAGACACACTTGAATCTGACCGAAACGTATCTGCCATCGTATTGACCGGATCTGAAAGAGCTTTTGCGGGTATATTTGCTTTAATTAATTATAATCTATTGGTTGGAAATGATTAGAATTATTGTTTATTTAACGATAGCTGGAGCTGATATTAAAGAGATGAGCGGAAGTACGTTCGCCAATGTTTTTACCGGCAATTTTTTATCGCATTGGGATCGCGTGACCACTGCTTCCAAACCTGTTATTGCGGCCGTTAATGGATATGCTGTAAACAGTAATCTATTAAAAAATCAATTTTAATTTATTATAAAAACTAAATTTAATTTAAACGTAAAGCTTGGCGGCGGATGTGAATTAGCATTGATGTGCGATATCGTATACGCTGGTGAGAGCGCTAAGTTTGGTCAGCCAGAGATATCCATCGGAACAATTCCTGGCGCTGGCGGTACTCAACGGTTGACGCGTGCGATCGGCAAATCCAGAACTATGGAAATGGTTTTAACGGGAATACCTATTAATGCTAAACAAGCCGAAAGTTGGGGTAATTTATTGGCTTTTAATAATTTTTAAAACGACTTTAAATCACTATTTTCTAATTAACATCGAAATCATGTGTTAAGTTATAGTGCATCGATTAATTACTAACGCATCTCCAATTAACTTAACTAAGAATTTAAAAATTTAATTTAATTTATAAAATAAGGAGTCTATAGATAAAACATATGATTACCGTTATATTTATTAAACACATCCATTAAGTATAAGTTAATAATAAGTTATTTTAATTTTTTATATTTTGATTAATTTGAATTAGGAATCGTGAGTAAAGTATTTCCATCCGATAAAGTGTTGGAAGAAGCTATCAAATTGGGCGAAAAATTAGGCACACATTCTAAGCTTATAACAGCTATTTGTAAAGAATCAGTAAATAATGGTAAGCATTATATTCAAGATTTTCAACCAAATTCTAAAAGTTTGAATTAATGATTAGCATATGAAACAACACTTCAACAAGGATTACGATCGGAAAAAAGATTATTTCACTCAACGTTTGGAACCGTAAGTCACGAAAAGTGTTATGTATGTTACGGTATATTTTATATGATGTAATTATGATTTAATAGAAAGATAGATTGGAAGGTATGAATGCTTTCATTGAGAAGCGTACACCAAATTTCACTGATGAATAACAACGCAAATATACTCCATTTAATATTTTTTATATGACTTAATTGTAATTTTTTATTAAATATTATATTAAATTGAATTTAAATATTATATTAAATTGAATAAAACGATTATGATATTATAAATTTGAATTTGAAAATTTTGCAAAAATTTCATTTCATAATAATCATTTGAGGTTAATTCAATTAATTTGGAATAAATTAGTGCATTACCAGTTGCAAAATATAAACGTTACATAGAATTAATGTAATTTGGATAAAAATGATAAAAAACGACAATAAATTGTAAGCCAATTTTATTATTTATAAAAACTTGTTTCCATTAAGTATTACCGTACTTCTCAAACAAATGACATTGTGTTAATTGGTTCTCAAATTAAGTGGGTTTGATAGTCTGAATATGCTCGGAAGGATTGTCGTTAAATTTGAAAATAGTTCTTGTGATATGCCCTAAATTTGAAAGAAATTAAAGCATTAGTGTTTAAGAAAAATACTTATTATTCAAATAATTATTGATTGCAGTTAATATTACCGGTAGTTATTTAGAAAATTTTAAAACAAGAAAATTTAGTAAAAAACAATTCACGTCACATTCACAGCTGACTTTCTAATGAGTTAATGCATTATTAATGAACAAATATATTAGTTTTAATCATTCCATATGTTTGGTAAGAATCAAACCCCTTTATTAATATAAAGAACAGTTAAAATCCCTATATTAATATAAAGGCTACGGAAGACAGACAGACGGACAGACATAGTCAAATCCATAAGCTCACTGAGAGTCAGCTAATAATGAATTATGCCGGTAAGCTTCATCTGTTTAATAATATGGAAGTTAATAACTTCGAAAATTTTTTTAGAGCTAAGCAAATATCAAACAATATAGTTTTAATATTTTCTAAATGAATATAATTGTTAATTTATTAATTACTTTTGGAACGACAAATTGAACGGTTCTGTTCTCATTATTATTCGATAGAAACGATGCCAATTCAATCATAAAACCTTTTACACATTTGAGCACAAGTTCAGCTCTTTTCATGCACCACTGAATTGTTATTTCTTCGGTCATTTCTTGAATTAGAAGTAAAGGAATAGTAATTGTATTAATATCGTATAAATGAGCGATTTTTAAAATATTTCTGAGTCCAAGTATCACTGGATGTCTAGAGTTGATGTCCGCAGAACGTAAAGAATCGTCACTAACCAAATGAAACACGACATGAACTTCAGACAAATTTGAATGTTTTGTAACGTAAAAATCGCCTGTTTTAAGCGTAACAAATGTTTTCCTAGTATTTTTATCAACGTATTGTTTTTCGGCAATTTTTTTCGCGTCGTCCATCTGTTTTTCTAACTCTTCGAAATGGAATTCAGTAGTGCTCGCACATATATTTGCGAAATCTGTAGTAAAAATTAACTCAAATGAATCAGTTTTTAAACTTTTAATTTACAAAAGATTATCTCAAATTACTAAAAACATTTAAATAACGACTCATTGCAAGCTTTGAATGAAAATCCATATGAAATACCGAAATACCTAATTTGATTCCCGAATAACTATTAATACGATTGTCTACTAATAATACGAGAGCAGACAATGAATTCGAGTATAATGACATCGATGTCTGAATTCGTTGAGGAGTGTGGCATAAACTTAAATATTCATCACTACTGTAAATACATTAATGCATCGAATATTACCACAAAATTAAAATATTAAGTATAAAGTTAGGATAATTTATTATCGCAAAATATAGTTAAAGAATTGATACCCCATTGACGTCATTCTACAAAACGAAAGAATATCCATTGAAATCAATCGAAGATTGTGTGTAGTCTTGAGTTGTGCGCCTAAATTAATAGTGAAACTCTCTTCCATTCGATTATTACTAACATTGGATATAGTATTCCAATCAGTTTCGTCGTAATTCATTGAATTAAATTTGTCACTCGAATTCATCGAAAGAGTTCGTAATCGAGTTTCGATCATTTCTGGATTACCATTCTTGTAATCCTCATACACTTTACAGATCCATTCGTGAAATTCTTGTTTTTGCTCATTTTTTAAGTTCTTAATTATATTATTCCATTCGTCTCTCATTTTCTCCAACTCTTCAAAATGAGTGACCGAAAGAGAGTTAATATAATCCTCGCCATAAGACGTTTCGATATTTTTAATAGCGGTCTCCATTTCTTTGGTTTGTTTCATCAATAAGTCGTGATACGCGCGATCACGCGATGATATTAAATCTAATATCGCAATCGAGTAAAAGTTCTCGAATTTCATTAAAGGTTCGGTGAGTACTCCTGAATGAATCAATTCGTGATACATATTGAAAAATTTGTCCGTTTCCTTATTGTTGTCATTTGTTTGGCTGTTATTATCGTTTTTTTCGTTCACAAAATTAATTAATTTGCAGTAAAATAAATTGTCGTCAGATTTTTGTTGAGAAAGCTGTTCACACTTTCTCTGATGCATTAAATCTGTTTGATCATCGATGAAGTGTTTCAGTTTTTCGGTCACTTCATTCTCAACAAAAACTGGCAATTTATGCGATTCCATGATTTGATTGGCGATTTCACGATACGTAACATTACACGATAATGGTATGGCAACGCTTTCTGAAAACGATATGCCATTTGTTGTGATCATTTTAAACTCAACCATAGTTTGCGGAAACATAAAACAATCCATTATTAATTGTTTGTTAATTTAATTTTAGTTCAATTATTATTAACAAATGGTATTTTATTATTATTGTTTATTTATCTAATTGTGATTAACTGGTGAGTGAACAGCTTTAGAAATATTTATCCATTGAAGAGCGCCTGGAATTAAATCACTATTCGACGGAATTTGATCCCAATTCCAATAAGTAAACTCATTAAATGTTTGTTTGCCAACAAATTTTTGCCCAGTATTTGACGATTCAATAACAAAACCTCTACAATGTTCGGGTAGCGTTACTTTCTGACCGATCAGAGGTCGACCACGAAAAGAACTCAATAGAGTATTGTTTTGTTTGTCACTTTCACTAATTATAGGCGTAAAGTATTTGTCAACATTAGCGCAACCATTCGTTTTAATATTGCATGGAATTAAATGACAATCACTATTGTTTTTTAATGAGTTGTCTCGTAATTCTATCGATAATTTATCACTCATTGTTCGTACAATTTATATGATTTGATGGATCACTAAAACACTGATTAACCCCACGCTTGAGATTTAGCGTAATATAGGATTAGTTTTCCGTCAGAACCGAAACAATCGTATAAATTCTTAACGCATTGATCGGGCGATGGACTGAATGTCTGATTAACGTATATAAACTGTTATCAAATCAAATATAAATCAAAATATTAGATAAAACGTATAAACAACTAATCAATTAATATTAAATGTTAAACAAAAACGTTTTACGCCTACTAATGATTCGTGTGATTCTAATTTAAGAAATCGTCGAATAAACTCAGTAATCCAACCAACGCTACGATTTTGATCGACAGACCACTTCTTCTTCTTAATGATTGGCGCATCGCCTGCCGCTCGAAGTAATAAATCGACTATTAATGCAAATACAGTTATGATATATGATATGTCATTTATTTAATAATTATATAATAGTACTTTTAGTTGAGTTGGACTCTGATTGTGTTGATTCTGATCTATGGAATGGTTGCGATGGTTCTGTTGGTTCGATTGGTTCACTGAGTTCACTATCGTTTCTAAGTTTAGATTGTATTTGTTGAGCGTTTTCATCCATTACAATACATTACTAATACATTACTAATATAATGTACTGTTACAGTAACAGTACCGCATACTAGTAAGGTATAGGCAGTGATGGCCAACGCTCGAGAGGATGGCGCTCGGAGCTGAACGTGAGCGTCGAATTTTTACCAAGCGTGAGCGCTGATCGTCCACTTATGAGCGAGCGTTCCGTCCGAGCGTAGGTTTAAAATATTTTTAGAAAAAGTTTAATAAATTTATTTATAATTTTGAATACGGTATAGAGAGCACGAACATATTTGAATAAAAGCATTTTAAAGTCAATAAAAATTAATTTTAGTATTATGAATATACTTTATATTAATTTTTTAGTCAAATTAAATATATATTGATATAACTTAATTTTTTTGTCGAGAATTTTACCAAATTTATGCTCATTTTACACTCAGCGCTCGAGCGCGTAAAAAAGGTGAGCGCCGAGCGTTTCTATTTTATCGAGCGCGAGCGTGAGCGCCGAGCGTGGCCATCACTGGGTACAGGTACTATACTATAGATACAATATAGACTAATAACTAGGGATCGGATTTTCTGGGACTAAAAAGCGGTTAAAACGGGAGGGAACCGTGAACAAAAATGTATTAAAAGCGGGATTGGTTCCGGTTTGTAAAATTTTTTATTGATTTTACATTTATAATTCACAAATTTAATTTACAAAAAAGAATTGAACTCTATATTATATAAATTGTATATTAATTTACGATCAGTTGTAAAATCATTAAAATCTTTTACAATTTCATTCAATTTTGAACATAATTAAGTTTTATTAACTTTAGGCATAATTTCTAAAAATATTTCAAAATTATTTAAACTTTTCACACACAAAACAATTAATTTTGTATTGATTTCAGTGACAAAAAGAAAAGATTTGTTAGATTACTTATAATTTTGTTTCAAAATATAGCGAAAACGGGAACTTTTTGAATATTTTCATATTTCCGGGATTATTTCTATAAAATGCCAAAACCGGGAAAAACCGGGAAAATAAAACAACTTTTTATTAATTTGTTTTATATAATAAAAGTTAATATATTAATCTCCCGGTTATATCATTAAAGAAAAAATACGGGATTTTCCAGGAATATCCGATCCTTAGTGATAATATAAAATTTCTATCGATGCGGTCATAATATCCGACTTTGCAGTTTAAATTTACGATAGTTTTTGGTCGTTCGCTCCAATTATTTTCGTTATGTTTTCTAAATTTGAAATTTATGTGAAAACTTTTTCGTTATTTTGTTAGTAATAAAGTTGTTTATGGAAATCGGAATATGCCACTAATAAATGCGAAATATTCCATTCTTATTCATTTTAACTTAAATCAATCATTATATAAATATAATTATAGCGACATATACCACGATATAGCGGAATATGCCGCAGTTTAATCGGTTTAAATTGTATTTTTTCCACTGTTTACAGATATTTTTTCATAAAATAGCAGGATATGCCACAAAATTTTTATCGTGTTTTTTTCATTTTAAAATCTCTTAATAAATATAAAGAAATGGAAAATCCCATAATAAAAAGAAAGAGTGCACGGACAGCCGGACGGACAGACAATCCCAAATCCATATATCTACTTCTGCAAAGTCAGATAAAAAAATCACAAAGTATATGTATAAATAATTTGATCTATATTATGATCAGAGAGCTGATTATTATGGTCAAAATTTCGAATATTAGGGTAGGGAAAAAGGGCATAAAAATATACAAAATAGAGTCAAAATTAGAGTATCAAAATTATATATAAACAGTAATTCTAATCTATTTTAAAATATATTTCCTTAAAGTTAGAAATTTTAAGTTAACAAACAATTAGGTTCATTTATGGTGTTAAATTGAAAATTTGGGTAAATTAGGGTTCTTAAGCTAATAATGTCAAGTTAAGTCAAACCCAAAATATCAGTTTTATAAATTTAATTAATGCTTGCACTATTTAAAATGAGCATTTTTAACTTAAACTTTTCCAAAATCTTTAATTTTCTCTATTTTATTAAAAAGAATTGCTAAGTGGTAAATTTCAAATATAAGGTGATTTATGATGTTATAATGGAAATTAAGGTAAACTAGGGTTCTGAAATAAAAAAAGTGTTTATAAATATAAATATTTTTTCGACAATAATGAATTTTTTCAACAATGAATTAAAATTAAATTTTTACTATTATATTTTGCAAAAAAGACTCCTATCATCAAAATCACTTTATTAATATAAAAAAGGAAAAATCTTTCTGTTAATATAAATACATTCTTAAATCCATAAGCTTTTTTAAAAGGGAGCTAAAAATTTCAATCGCCTGTTATGAATGGAATCATTTACATAAACATAGATATATTAAAAAAGTAATTATTAAATATTACTCTTACTCATTATTTCACAAGATCGGAAGCTATTGTCTCTAATTGTTGGCTAACTTCCGTTTTATATACTGATATGCAGAATTCGAGCAATTGTGTGTTTTGAGACCTGATAAGCATATCAACCATGTTTAGAATCTTCAATCGCTTTCTCTCATTATTATTCTCTACGACCAAATCAATAGCTACTGTTTCTGAAGTATTCTCATCAATGTATATGACTTATCTTACCATTTAAATCATTCCCATACCGCAGTAAAAGCGAAAAAACTGCAAAATGTTTATCCAATAAATATTAAAGAGTTGTCCTTCACCAAATCATTCCATACATCTCTTTGATTTTTGTTTTGTGGTTGAATTCCCAAAATT
Source organism: Phthiracarus crinitus (assembly GCA_034698025.1). Taxonomy (NCBI): domain Eukaryota; kingdom Metazoa; phylum Arthropoda; class Arachnida; order Sarcoptiformes; family Phthiracaridae; genus Phthiracarus; species Phthiracarus crinitus. Next base: position 2,506 of record JAQGAW010002403.1, on the reverse strand, counting down.
TTCGTAACAAATGGGAGCGAATAGTAAGGAACCACTGAATAGTTTTCCCTCTCCTTCGATAATTAACTTCATGATACAAGTCTGATATGTCTCTGATTTGAAACACTCATCGATTTTTGCAAATGTTAGCTGTATTTGGTCCGCATTTGTATTTCTTGTGACCATATAACGAATATGAACAATAATAATGCTGTGTTTGGCTTTCAATTTGAATTCGTTTTCGATATTTGACTCCAACACACAGCGAATTAGTTCCTCGGGTGTAGGTCCTATTATGTACGCTTCAGTACATTTAATCGGATTCAACGCTGTCATAAACCCTTCGGAGTAACACTTGAAGAACTCCTCGATTAATATTTGTTGATCTCTTCGATCAATTGTATCAGCTCTGTATTTACCAATTGTCAAATAAATTATGTCATTCTTTTCAAATTCGTGTCGTTTACTCAAATACTCGATGAATTCGTTTACACTGTTTTCCAATTTAATTTTTGGCTGAAAACAAATATAAGGCTTCGCTTTTTTGAATTTTGTAAATTTTTGCGTTTGATATAGAGTTTCAATATGACGATTAGGATCCATATTTAAACACAATATTCAAATTATTTTAAATAATAGATGTGTTCACTATTAGAGCACGTTTTCAAATGATTTAAGTTCAAACTTTGTTACGTAATGCATTGAAATCGCTTAACTAATAATTATATGCATTACATAATCAATTATCTATTATTATAATGCAATGATTTTTTACTTTTTAAGGATATAGCTGATTTGCTTTTCTTTTTTAGTAATTTTTATAGTGCACTGTTTTCGAAATATATAAGGCCATTAAATTTGTTGTTTTGTTGGTCTAAAAAATAGTTAACTATTTAATTTTATTGTTTCTTTGTTCTGCAGTATTATTATTGTTTTAAAAGGGACGTTAGATATAAAAATCCCAAACGATATATGTATTAACGTTGCTCACCGTTAATACAGTATTTTTGAAGCCTTCATATCTAGTTCTGAATCCGTAAAATATTAGTGTAAACTATTATTTCTGGTACTCGTAATCTCGGCGTAAATACTTTGGAGTATAACGCCTTCTCTTTGTCGGTCTTTCCTTCTCATTATTTTCTTCTTAACTTTCAGCGTTAAACCCGTCAAAACTAGTTTCGCTTTCAGTATTGAAGATTCTAATTCACTCAATCTATCATTCTCTTCATTTTATGTGCTGTTTTGACTTTCATATGTCTGCACTGAATCTAAATTATTTGTATGTATTTATTCTGTAATTAATTGTAGTTGTACTAGACTGTCTTATTAATCTACACTACAAAAGTTTGCACAACTGTTTACTTATTTTATTATTAACAACTCGTTGTCGGCCTATATATTAATAACAATAGGTATATGAGTTTGTTCTCCCGATGCAAACGTGTAAATAGAGATAAAATTAGTGTGCATTACATATTCTTATAAACGTATAGTTTCCTAAAACAGTCGAGTTGTTAAGGTTATGGTTAAGGTTAAATATACTTTAAGAGTTAAGCCAGTTTGATTTTTAACTTTTGTGCATCACTAGTTATATCTTATGGATCGTTTGCAAATAGAAATAACTAATTAAACAGTAATGCTATCGTTAGGGGAACTCTAAGAGTGCACTAAATTTTTAGAGTTAGAGTTCAGTGCAATTAATGTAAAAATTGTAGCCAATAATAGTGAACGCGCTTGTTTTTAACCTCACGCATTAAAAATAAAAAAGTTATGCATTAATCAATTATCTTCTTCTGCCTCAATTTGTCATTCTTGAACCGATGCTTCTATTAGTTCATATTAAGACATATCAATTAATTCCTTCAATTTTAAGCTTTTAAACGATGTATATATTGTTATCTGATCCAATTGATCCCAACTGAATTAAATTTAAAACTATTGGATCAGATAACAATATATATATGTCGTTTGAAAGCCTAAAGATAGAAGTATTGATTGATACAAGTATTAAGCAAATCGGGTGAATGGTCCAAGAATGTCAAATTGGTGGTAGAAGATAATAGAGTAATTTTATTACGTTGTTTTTGTTTGCTTTGAACGATTTAAAAATGACGCGTTTTCTATTATTGGCTGCAATATTTACATTGATTGCACTGAACTCTAACTCTAAAAATTTAGAGCATTCTTAGAGTTCCCCTAACGATATACTGTATCAAATTAACAGTATTAAACTTGTGTCGTATAGTATTCTTGGAACGGAAATAGGAATAGAATAGGAATAGAATAGAAAAGAAATATTTTCTAAGGAATAGAATAAGAATAGAATAAGAATAGAATAGAATTATGAAAAAATTAAGAATAGGAATAGGAATAGAAATTAATTATTTTAAATATGAATATTTTCTTGTAATATATGATAATATTTAAAGTAAATTCTTAAAATAAGTATTTAAACAAGAACGACACATTCATAGAGAGCTCACTTTTTCATTTGATATAAATACAAAAATGCACTCGTTTTTATTGG
>JAQGAW010002402.1:0-15313 GCA_034698025.1 Phthiracarus crinitus | reverse complement strand
ATAATAGCCGCGTGTTGGCTATGAGTTGGCGATATCGCTATCGTATGGTTTGGGTTATGATTATTGTTATTCACATTTAATGCTAGATTGTTATTGGATGGTATCGTTGGCTGTGCAAGATAATCACGGTTATAGTCACAGTATATGACCGTTGATTTGTGTATAATTATACACAATAATTAAAAATTATTATTAAAAAATAACGACACATTCATAGAGAGCTCACGTTTTCATAATAAAAGTTTAATGAAATAGAAAACATTTGTTTATTGTGTTTATTTTTATAAATTTGTGTTCAAATCAAAATGAGAATTTGGTTTTAGTTTACTTTTATTAAATTGAGCACTGGAAACATGACATCTTATTAACTCATATAATACATTGAAAAGCTAAAAATTATGTTTATATAAAACAGAATATATCGAAAACCTTTAGAGGAAATTTGTTCGAATTAATTAATTAATATAAAGTGTGTTATTAGGTATTGGATTTTGTTTTAATTTTAAGAAAAAGAAAAGTAAAATGTAAAATATTTGAAAAAAATGTAAAAGAAATATAAAATGAAAATTTTTGTAAAAAGTAAAAGTAAATTTAAAAAGTGAAAGAAAAACAACTCTAATATTGAATTTAACATTGAAAGTAATAGTAAAAGTTATATTATTTGGTATTTACTTTTGCTTGAAGTAAAAGAAAAAGAAAAAGAAAATTAAAATTTGGAAGTTAAACAACACTATTTTATTCTTTGTTTCTGTTTCCAAATTTTATAAATGAAACTTTGTAGTTCAAGATAAACAACTTTTAAATTTATATTTCCAGTTTTTCAATATATAATTAAATATTTAATGTTATACCGATTTAAAAAATTTGAGAAATACTAAAACTTAGATACATGATAAAATTATATATGTATATAGAACTAAATAATTCTGTGTTATTAAAAATTCATCCATGTTGTATGGCTTCAATCAAAGTATGAACATACACATTGAGCTCACTTTATATTATATTATAAGTTAATTCAATAGGATATATAAAATTTTTGGGTAATAAATATTTTTGTCATTTTAATTTTAGTTTCTAATGTTGGCCAACTATATTATAGTTTGTTTTTTACGCATTTTTACTTTTACTGTATATTGTTGCAATGAGATAAAAACTTTGATTTAAATTATATTGTTATAAAAATTACTTCTGTAAGTGTTTTAAGATTTGTGATTCAGTTGTGTTTTAGCTTATGTTGAGCGAACATCACATATATTTGTGTTAAGCGGACACTCAAAAGTATTCGATATGCGAATCTAATTACAAGTATGTATGGTTTTAACTCAAAATAGTTTACAATATTACAATATATTATCCAATTCTATCTTATTTTTAGCATAAGTTAATATATTTTAACGCTTTTTTGATTATTTTAAAGACTTTTTAACAACCATATAATCAAATTGTAATATTTTAAGATAATATTTAGTTCATTTTTATCCATTTTAGCCATTTTAAAGCCATTTATAGCCATTCAAAGCCAGTCAAAAGTCTTTTCAACAATGATTTTTTGAAGATAGGAGTCTATTTTTATGAAAATAGGAGTCTTTTATGAAAAAAATCCCTTTATTAATATAAAGATTAAATCCCTTAATTTATATAAATACCGGTCCACATACAGACAGTCATAAAAGACAATGTGAGCTAAAACCTGACTTTAATATGATTCCAAAAAGATTTTTATGCATAATACCTGCAATTAATTCTAAACAATATATAAAATAAATACAGTTTATAAATTTTTTATACTATAATTCTGTACTATTTATAACATCATAACCGATTTTTAAATAATAAATGTATATAGATTTTCCAATGTAATTTACTTGAAGCTTTGCTAATTATACATTCTTAATATGTATCTTATATTGATTAGAAAAATTAGAATTTTCTAAAATTTCCAAAAAATTTCTATGTAATTTTTATCGTATTCCCAATACCAAAATAAAGTTCGATCTTTTCTCATTACATTTTATGATTAAATATTTTTATTATTACATTTTTATTAACTTTAAAGTAGTGTTGTTTTGATTATTGAAAATCAAAATTAAAATCAAAAATAATTTCATATTAATTAAAATAATTTTAAATTTATAAAATACAAATAGAAATTAAAAGAAAATATTTTTAAAACTCAAAATAAATTTGAAAATCCTTATAATTTTTTATTTTAAATTTAAAATTTGTACAGAAAATCAAATATAAAAAAGAAAAACAAATTAGAAATTTTGACCAAAAAGCAAAAGCAAATTACAATTGAAATGATTATTAGTTTAAAATAAAAACAAAATACAATCATATTAAGTATTGCAAAAACGAAACAACACTACTTTAATGTGAATAAATTATTTAAACAAAATCATTAATAGCAATAAGCAATAAATCAACTTAAAATAGATTATATTCTAATTTTCAAATTGTACATTTTCTCATTTACTGGAAATGTGTGAACACTAAATCGGCAACCAAAAAATTTTGCTCAATTTGTAAAAGTCAGCTATTAGATTTGATATTTCTGTCTGTGTGTAGACCGGTCTTTATGTACTTTAAGGGATTTTTCCTTTATATTAATAAAGGGATAGGAGTCTTTCTATAAAGATTGAACTCTTTTATTAAAACAAAGTGCTAATTATAACCAAAAAATGGTAACAAAAGTCACAAAATGTGTTAAAAATGGTATATTAATGAACAAAAAGAGCTTAAAATGAACTATAATTTGTTTGTAATAATTAAAAATAAGTTTAAAATCTATTAAATAATGATAAATAAGTTCATATTGGATTTATATTGTTTAAAATAAAATAATTATTTCGAGATAAACTCAATCGTAGGCTAAATCATATTGAAATATGTAATAATTTTTTATTCGCATAACAACATTTTGTGTGATGTTAACTCGACGAATGATAAAACAAAACTGAATCAAAATCCACAAAACATTCAATTAAGTGCTATTTAAAACAATATAATAAAAAACTATAATAATATTTCATTAAAACAATATTTAGTAATGATTAAAACTGTTTTAAAAGAAAAATAAAATGTATTTATTCAAAAATATAAAAATAAATTAAATGCCAAATATTTGAATATACTAATTAATTAACTTTAAATCGACAACAAAGTGAGCTCAATATGTATGTAAATATTTTTTTTTGCTTTTTCATATGTACATACGTTCTTCGTCTACACAATATGTGAATTCCAGACATGGACTGTATATCTGTGTCCATTAAATCGGTCACCTAAAATTTCGTTCATTTGAAATTTTAATTGTTCTATAATATAAATAATCTTAACAAAAATAAAAATATATTTAAATCTTTAATTAAATATTTTTTAGAAAGCAAAAAATGTTTGAAGTGCATCATAATTTAGTTATATACTGTTTGTTATCGCAGAAAATGATAGATTTTAAGTAAAAATAAAGTTTGAGGGAGAACAGTTTGTTTTAAATATTCATTGTTAATTAGAGTTTTTCGTAAATTAAGGAGACGGAAAAAAATATTTATTAAACAATACTAGACAGCTCTACTGGGTGTAATTAATAAAATTACGAAAAAGAATGAACGTTCATAATTAGCCGACTTTGTACCATGTGTTAATCCAATAATTAAAATTGGTCAAAAAGAGCTAAAAAAGAAATACATTATTTTTAAAATTTTCTTTTTATAAGTTTAAATAGATTAAAAATTTATTCATAAAGAATTTTTAATCAAAATTTTTACTTTAATTTTACTTTCGCTTAATTAAAAGTAAAATACAATTAAAATTAATAATTGCATTAAAATGAAAAGCAAATATTATTTTTATATAAAATATAAAAGCTAATGTAATATACAAATTTTGAAATTAACTTTTGAAATTTAAATGCAAAAGAGAAAGAAAATGCAAAATTTAAATTCAATTGAAATAAAAATTGAGGAACACCAAAGCAAAATTAAATTGAAATTAACAACAAAATTTAAAGCTAAAGTATAATACAATCAAAATGATAATTTAATTGAAAGATAAAGTAAAACGCAATAAATAAATTAAAAATGTATGAGAATGTAAAATAAAATATTGAAAGTTAAATAACAATTCCAAATTGTTAATAATTTAAAACTAATATTAATTTTTAAAAAATTAAATTAAAATAAAATTGAAATAAATTTAAAATAATATTTTTAATTTGTACTTTTCAGATAAATTTCTGTTTATTTAGAAGTCTTGCGTCCGACTGTCTGTCCTCTTGTCTGCATTCTATATTAATTAAGGTATTTGATATTTTGCGATCTATTGACTTTGAGAGTACCGTAATATAAGTATATATTTAACTATTAGAAAGTTAGCTCTGTGTGAATGTGTCGCATTTTTTATATTTTAGTAAATCTAATTTTTATTTATAATTTTATATTTTTATTTAATTTCTATAATGTTTTTTTAATAAAACAAATTTAAGACTTATCCGTTAAACATTTAATAATTTTTAATATTTAAAATCAAAACAAAGTTTTTAATTAAAAATTTTTAAAATTAATAACATTTTTTACAATTAAAAGTAATCTTAAAACATACTATTGAATCTAAAAATTGAATTTTATATTATAATTAGTTAATAAATAAATAGAAAAAAGTTAAGTAATGCTGATAAATTATTGTTTAATCAAAATTTAAAAATTTTGCTATATATATTATAAACTGTAAATAAATTTCATTTAAAAAATTTTTTATTATTTTATTAAATAATCTTATTTATTATGGTTTATAATGTCGTCCTCCATTGTTCATATTTTCATATATATAATTAAATATTTTTTTCTCACAGAGAAGCAGAGCTTATTGATTTGACCATGTCGGTAGGAACTTCGTAGTGTGCACAGCCTGTCTGTTTGTCTGTCCGTGTGTCTGTCTTGGTGTTCGCAGTCTGTCTCTCCGTCTTTGTGTACGCAGTAAATATGTATGGTGTCCATGGCGGTGTCCGAACTATGTAAGTGTCTTTGTCCCAGGCGAAACATGACCGACCTAGAAGGTTCATTAGCATACAAGCAACAAATCAGCTGCCAACTTAGTTCACGGTATCTGTGCCAATGATTCAAAGCTTGGTCGTGGCGCTGATACTTGTCTTAAGCAATCGGACATGGACTGTGTGTTGGTTTGTTCGTCCCGCTGTCCGTAGACGAATCATCTTTCATCTTCGTCCATGGTGACTGTGTCAAACGGTTTTTGTTAAGGATATTCAAGTATTATGAAAATAATGGTTATTTAAATTAAATAATATTTTTAAATAAAGTTGTAAAAATGTACTATCGTTAGAATTATCGGTGCCTAAAAATTTTATAATTTAGCCATAAATTAATCAGACAACTGTGCGACATTCTCTCACTCATGCAATCGCATCTGTATGTCATAGTGACTAATTCAAATTAGTGTTGTTTCGTTTTTACATTTCTTATTTTGATTGTATTTTGATTTTAATTTTTTAAAAAAAATCATTTAAATAGGATTTTGATTTTGGTCAAAATTTCTATATTGATTGTATTTTAATTTTGATTTTTCTCAAAAATTAATATTGATTTCTAATTTTGATTTTGATTTTCTGACAAAAATCAAAATTAAAATCAAATTTATTTGAAATTTTAAATTTGATTTTGATTTGTCAAAATTTCTTTCATTTTGATTGTATTTGATTGTATTTTCACAAGGTTTTAATAATTTGATTGTATTTTGATTTTGATTATAATTTTAATTTTGATTTTTGTCAGAAAATCAATATCAAAATTCGAAATCAAAATTAATTTTTGAGAAAAATCAAAATTAAAATAAAATCAATCTAGAAATTTTGACCAAAATCAAAATCAAAATACTATTTAAATGATATTTTTTAAATTAAAATCAAAATACAATCTAAATAAGAAACTTTCCATTTATTCAAAATCAAAATATGAAATGATTTTTGATTTTAATTATGATTTCCAAAAATCAAAACAACACTAATTCAAATCTACGATAAAAAACAAGAAAAGCTTATTTGTCTCTTATTAAAAAAAACTCTTCCAAAAGAGCTATCAATAGTTTACGCTTCCGAAAATAACTAAACTTACAGTTAACTCAAAAGATAATTTTTGTTTTTCGCTTAAAGCAATTTATTTAATTTCTTAATTATTAAGCCAATTGAATAATAATATTTTTATTAAAAGAACTTTTTTGTAAGTTGAATACAATTTTCATTAAAAAATTTTTCATAACTTATTTTTTAAACATTTTTACTTAACTTGCAAATTATTTATTTATAATCTTTTATGTTTTACATTTTAATTAGTTCAGATTATTTTCAAAGGTCTCCAAACAAATTTTAATTCAAAAACACGTGTTTACTTTATAAATTTCGCTATAATCTATTAAAAGAGAAGAATTTAAATTGTTTTCTTTTCATCTAAACAATTCATTTAATTAAAAATAAAAACAAATATATTTAATTTTAACTAGCTAAACAATGAACGAATAATAATATATTTACCTAATATAGAGTTTAAAAGGTTTTTTTTGCAAGTAGAATATATTTTTATTAAATAAATATGATCTCTTAATTTTCAAAATTATAAAAATTAAACTATCATATTTTTTTGTATAAACATATTAAAATGTAAACAAATATATATGAGATTTATTTAAAATTAAATATTTAGAGAAAAACAGCTATAATCGGTACAACCAATTTATTTATTTTTTGATTTTTATTGAATTAATAATCTTTAGTTTAATTTTAATTTACAGTTTATAATATAATTTAATCAAAAAAATTATTATTCATGATAATATTATAGAATTTTTATAAAGAGTAATTTCCATAAGTTATCTCTTAATAATCAAGTTAAAACAATTTTTTTGGTGTAATCAAATTAAATTATATTATCTCGTCATTAATGCAACTACAGAAATATAACTGTTAAAACTAATTAAAGGAACGCATTCCACACAAATGATTCCGACAATTTTAGAAATATAGAAGCCGGGAAGAAAGTTTTGAGGACAATACCGGTTCATTAAAATACGTAATGTGATGAGGCAGACCCTTTAGATCTATAGTAAAGATTTATAATAATTTATTAAATTTTTTAGAAATAATTATTAGTTTTATTATATAATTTAAAGATCAGTCATTGTGTTTATTATAAATTTTAAAAATTAGAAATATATGTCAACTAAAGTAATATAAAATAATTCCTTGAAATTTATATAATAAGTAACATTTTACGCATTTTTACTAACATACTAAATATATATTTACAAATAAAAGAATTTTAAAATAAGTAAGATACTCTTTATATCAGATAAGGAATATTAAAAATTATTTAAAAGAAACAAAATTCTAAAAGTTATTCCAAGTGAAAGTTTAAAAATTTATATCACCCTATATGCTGTGAGATGTTTTACAGGTGTGGCAAAAAATCAAACAGAACACTTTTGACCGAATTTTTTTAATACAAAATGGAAAATAATTTTTATAATTAATATACAATTTAAAATTTTATTTATTTATCTTTAAGAAAAAATGGTTTTAAAAATTTTAGAATTCTTTTTTTGAAAAATATATAAGATTTTGATTAACCACCCTTTAAAAACTTTTTATTCGAAAATTTATTAATTTTTACATTTAAAATTAAATTTAATTAAGTTAGAAGGATGAAATTTGACAAATAAGTTAAATAAAAATTAATATTTCTAAAATAAAAAAGAAATTATAAAGAAACATCAAGAATTTGTTAAAAATGATTTTTCAAAATTTTTGATTTTAATGCAGAGAAATTATAATATTATAAAATATTTTTAATTATTTTGTTTATTAGTTTTTATGCTTGATCTTTCTAAATTTATGAATTAGTATAAATCATAATTGATGACAAAATTTTTTATAACTAATGTTAAAAATATAATAAAAGATCCTTCAAAGTATTCAAAATTACATGGTAAAATCTTAAATTAAACATATAAATATAAAATCATATATATTTTTTCAAAAATAAATTCTAAAATTTTTAAAACTAATTTTTCTTAAATATAAATAAATAAGCTTTTAAATGGTATAGTAATTATAAAAATTAATTACCATTTTGTATTAAAAAAATTCGGTCAAAAGTGTTCTGTTTGATTTTTTGCCACCCCTGTAGTAATCATTTTTTACAATAATTTTTACAACAAAAAACTTTCATTACAACTAACTGTAAATGAATTTTTTAATTATTATCAAAGTAATATACAATTTTTTATTTTATAATAGACAATTTATTGATTTCAAAAATAAACTATGAAAAGTATTACGAAAGTCTCTTCTAAAGAGTTATATACGCCATAAAATCATGCTAATAAACTAAAGGTAGCCTATAGAAATGTAACGGTAAAAAACGGTATGCAGGTATGGTGGTATCGGTCGTATTTGACTCAAATGTTTTCGATGGTATAATACGATTAGAAAACTGATATAAACAAAAAGTATGGCTAACATTAAAAATGGCCGAAAAGCAAATGAAGGAGGATCTGATTTTAGCTGAAGGGTTAGTAAATGAATTATCAATATATTATCATTATGCGAATTATTAGTATCTGAATTATAAATGTTTATTTAAAGAATAAATAAAGATATACTTTAGTTTTATAGTATCTATAGTTTTGATAATATTAAATTATCAAAAAATATGTTTTCAAAAAAATATTAAGCTTATTAGTTTAATAACTTTCATTAATGTATAATCAATAAAAAAATTGTAAATTAGAAAAAGTTTTACCTATAAAACTTAAAATTTATAACTCAAATTAAATGCGGAACGCGTTGTAAATTAAATACTCTCTCTTATTCTACCGCATACTTATTGTTTGACAAATAAATATAAGATTAATATTAAATTTATCATTATTTATTAAATGTTTATATTCTCAACAAAATTATTTTATATAAGTGAATTGTTGAATTGGTTCAACACTTAAATTTTACCAATTTTCTTTAAAATAAATATACATAAATAGTTTTATTTTTTGTTTATTAAAGTGGGCGGTGCACAGTAAGCATAATCAACGTATATCATTGTATATTAACTTCAGCGCATTGTTTGAATTGGTAAATATATTTTAAATAAATTTTTAAAGTTTCATCTTAACTACACGAAGATACCAATTCATCCCCGTTTGAGATATTTTAATCATATATATGTTTAATTTAAAATTATTAAAATCAAATTAGTCAGATTCTCAGATTTATGAATTCCGATTTAACAATAAATTATAAACTTGAAACTTATAACAATTACGATATAAGTTTTCTAATGGATTATAACGAATAATTTTTGCTAATGAATATTAAATTTTTTATGAATTATTGTTAAAATCTTTCGGGGATTCTGTACTTTGCGTCACCATATTGTTTAAGTTGCATAAGAGCAACAATACTATATATTCATTTAATTATGTTCAGTAAAATTTATTTACAATAGTTTTACTTAAACCAAACCAAACCTAACCTAATCTAATCTAACCGAAACAAACCTAACCTAACCTAACCTAATCTAACCGAACCGAACCGAACCGAACCGAACCGAACCGAACCGAACAGAACCGAACCGAACCGAACCGAACCGAACCTAACCGAACTGAACCGAACCGAACCGAATCAAACAAAGCCAAACAAAAAATCTTAACTATTGGTTTCGATTATAATCTTTAATTTTGAATATTACATTATTTAAAATACACGTGAATTATATTAACGTTAGTTATTATAAGTATAATATACTGTATTCGCATAATCTTTCACACATAAATTATTCTCGCGATTTGTGCAACAATTGGTGACGCAAAAAACAGAATATCCAAGAACTAATAGTCTGGAGCCGTTTTAGCACAATTTACAAGTGTTATTTTGCTATTTTAAATAATAAATGCTATTTAAATCTTTTTTGGTTGAATCTGATTAAATTTTTGATTAATTCTGAAGAGTTTTATTAACCCTTTCACCACAATTTTTTTAACAATATTGAAAAGCGACATATTATTAAATTTCTTACTAAAAAGTAGATTCATAAAAATGGTAATATGAAGAAAAAAGGGTAAATTGAAAATTAAACTTTGAAAGTTTTGAAGCACAGTGTTTTTATTTTAAAAATTTGAACAAATATTATTAATAATTGTAATCCATTAAAATTATAACGTTATACTGTCGTGTAAAATTAATAAAAAATTATCCTAAAAATATTATTAACTTTGCACTTGTATTTCATTATGGCTTATGTGAGTTGGAAAGTTTTACTTTCTATGTTTAGAATGTTTATAGTAGACTAAAAAAATTTATTGTCTAACTGCATATATTCATCTATCATTCATTTTCGGGTACGCTTATCCGTGAGGGTAATCTCAGAAGACTTCCCTTCCATACAGTACGATCATTAGCCACAAATGTAATATCAGTTAAAGCTTCCGGCGGTTCAAATTTTTTCAAATCGGACCGAACCGCTACATCAATTTTATAAACCGAAAACCGTCACTATTTTTTAGAATGAAACCACGATTTAAACTGCCAAACCGCCAGGAATCTTAGAAATCACTAAACATTATTGTTTAACCCACTTTCTAATGTTAAAGTCTTTATTTTTGTTTATTTCATTAAAATTTATCGTAGATTAGTTTAATTTGTAAAACTTTAATAAGAATTTTAAAGTTCAGACTTTATGTAACATTGGCTCGATATATATTATTTAATTTATTAGTTGTTGATTAAGTGGAAAATTAATAAATATTATGATTTTCAATCATTCTTATCATTTTTAGTTAATTATATGCAAATTTAGTTGTGAAATATAGAATAAAAATTTTGATGGCGGTTTGGCGGTTTAACCGTGGTTTTTTTTCTTAAAAATTTAACTGCCAAAAACCGCAAAAATCTTATAAATACGAACCGCAACCGAACCGCCAAAAAACCGACGGTTTAAACCGCGGTTTAACCGCACCGACGCAAGCTTTAATATCTGTCAAGTATTTTCAAAAATTCACAGGAATTTGGAAGAGTTGATTAAAACTTGGAATTAAAGAAAAGAAAAATTTTTATTTCCCTAAAAAGTTTTAAAAATTCTTCTGAATCAGGTTTTCAGAAAAAGACTCGATTATAAAAATAATAGAAAAATTTTTCAACAAAAAAAGTCAACGAAAGGTAGAAAATCAAAAAGTTGTTCGTATAATTATGCGGTGTTTCAGACTATTTTTAATACATTATGAAATCAGGAAAAATATAGTTTTTATTTATTTCATGAAATCACTTTCAAATATTTCCCAATCAATAATCGAAACGTGTTCGGACTCTAATGACGGACAGATTTCTATATTTCTCATATAACCATTTTGCGAATTCAAGTTTGTTCTCTCTTTTGTGGACGTTATTAAGTGAACGCCTTCTGACAGAAATATTAGCGGAGTTTTTAATTGCGAAGGAAAAGGAATGGCTGCACATAAGTTACTATGAATTGGTTGCCACGTAAAGTAACCATCAAATACGTAAAATCCGTTTTCGAGCAATAATGGTCTGGTGTGGTGATACTCACCTTTATGTCTTTGCGCCTTCTCTTCCTCTTTGGAAAGTCGTACTTCCATTCCAACACAATATCCGTGTTTGCCTACAATAACACCCAATCTTCTAACAGTAGCTTTTGGGTCAATGTTAGCGTCGATTTTCGGCTTTTGTTTGTTAATGGATATTTTCCCATTAAATCGTTGCGGTATCTCTTCTAACGATTCATTTCCATTGAATCGATATCCAACATAATTACCGCAAATCAAAACATTATTTTCATCAATACGAGGCACAAAACTCGTCAGTGGACCAACTTTTCCGCCAAATTTTACAGTTGGATATTCATTTCTAACGCAATGCAAAACATGACAATTTCCTCCGCGAACTGTTTCCCCATTAATGGTTACATTCTTTCGTATTTGCCACGGCATTGATACCAAATAATAGCCATGAAGTTTATAATCCTGTAAAATAATTCGCGGAACATCTCTCCATTTTCCATACAAAACCCAAATAACTGGTTTAACTCTTCGTACTCTTTGTCCATCTTCTCTACCATTTTTTTCTGCCACAACTAAAGTATTACGAGATCCAACTTCTTTCATCATTTTTATTACAACGCCATCATTTAAATCATCCATCATTTATCCGATAGTAATCTCGATTCTATTGTAATTTTGTGTTGTATAGATAGAGTGTCTAAATTGTATAGATTCTAATTTCTAACAATTAATTTTTTAAGACCCCTTCTATTAGAATACAATAATTTTTTAATTGTTTAATTAATTTAAGTAATAATATTAAAACAATAGCATCTATCAGTAAAAAAGATTACAATTATATTTCTAATATCTTAACATATTTTCTCAAATGTGTTTTTTGATAGATTTCTATTTTGAAAATTTAATAAAAGTTTATAAAAACTTAATCCAATAAATATAAATATATTATACAGTAAAATCTAATAAATATGTTCTTTCATTTATAAAATTTATTTTTTCATATCCAAAGAAAATATTACCAAATAAATTCTAAATTGATTTATAAATATTGGAAAAAATGTATAGATGTTGTATCAATTCGTATATTTATACCGATTTTCTTATAAAAGGAATGTACGCTATATTTTATATTTAGTTTATATTCAATGGATTTGAAAACACAATTCAATTCTAAAAAATGAGGTTATATTTTATCTGTTTTTCTAAAAGAAGCAAAAGAAGAATAAGGAAAAAACGAAATACTGATTACCGACAATTTTAAAGTATTTTGAAAGAAACATATTCAGAACATACTGGTGTTGCGATAAAATTTAATGTTAGGCTAAAAGACGAAATCATATTAAAATAAAAATGTTTTTTAAGTAAATAACCACACATAATCAATATCATTGAAAATAGTGATTTTTTATTAGACTAATTTTTTTAAAAACTGATAATCCATTACTTTTTAAAAAAATCGAAGATTGTTTTACATTATCTATATTCCGGACAAAAGATAATTTATTTAGTAGAGTATAATGTTATGAACCACGAAATGAATATGAAATTAATATTGAAGGAATTATTACTAGAGCCTCAAAATGATAGCATTTGCTACTTTTTTATTTCGTAAGCCATAACTGTGTATTTTTGTATGCACACCAATAAAAAGGACACGTTTAAACTCCATTTATTATTGCTATTTTTGCTATTTTTAATGATTATCGCTATAAATGCTAATTTTCAAGTTTATATGCAATTTTTCAAAAAATTGAAAAATTTTCGTTTATATCCGATGATTTTTGCGAACCCCTTTAATTTAATTTAAAAAATATGAGGAAATTTTCTATAAACAAAAATTTTTTTACAAATTTTTAAAAATATTTTTCTAATTGATAGTTATTCTTTGATTTATAGGAAATGTGATAAAAATAAATGCTATTTTTAATGCTATTTTAGTCAATTTTTAAAGCTATTTATAGCGCTAATTCTATATACTATAAATGCTATTATTTTGAGGCTCTAATTATTACTTTGATAAATTCATATTAAAAAAGAATTAGAAATTTTGATAATTATTAAATATAACAAAAACTAATATAGAATTTTATAATTTAGTTAATAAATAAGCTTTGTATTTCGATATAACTTTGCCTACTATTTCAGAAAAATAATTAACGATTTAAATACTTTTAATAACAAAACTATATATTTGGAAATAAATTCATAAGTTATTTCTAAAGCAATGTATTTAAGAAACAAGTTAGTTATTCTTAGTGCTAAGTTGGATGGCAGCAGCAAACACTTATTGGAACGCATACCCAATAAGAGTTAGCAAGTGTTGGTCTCGTAATAATTCTTTACCTGCTATAATGCAATACTGCTATAAACAGTAAGAAGAGATTCATTTTAGCATCACTACTGTCGAAATACAGTTTGCAGTTTTATGCTTAATACGATTCTGGTATGAGATAAAATAAATCACTTAAATGTATTTTTCTTGTGTTCATGGAATTTTCATGCGCTGGTCGTACACAAGAAATTAAGAGTTATGTTATTGTCGAATGGGAACAGTTGTGATGTTAGCAATATATAAGTTATAAAATAGAGGAGAGGATAGATAGCGAAATACTCAATAAAGCCTATGATAGCCAACACAATAGGAGCACAATAGTAATACAATAGATGCCAATGAATGGCAGACGTTAAATAAAATGTCTGTATGTTAGGATGGATGGACATCACCTAAATGTTAGATGCGTTATAGTTAATGTAATGTAATAGATGAAGACATTGGTGTGTCTGTGTGTATGTGTGTATTGTATACTGGCTTTGGAAGAGCATAAAGACATAAACGACATGTTCTCATGGTTGTATTATTATCAGCTGTCTCACTATAACTACAGATGAGTTCACACCAAAAGAGTGAAAAGCTTGTGTCGCATCTGCATCTGCCTTTGCCTCTCGTTAATCCCTTTAAGGTCGGATAGTTCGCAATAAGTGCAATCCCGAACACCGTTTAATACGCCTCGCATTTGGAAGAAAGTATACACGAAAATATAATAATAGGAATCGCAATGCGCATTATAATACCCCCAACAATAATCACAATATGCAGTGTGGATATAACATTATAACATATAACATACCGCATACATCCCTCTATTATTATTAAAAATGCCGTATTCTTTGGCTTACGAGCCACTTTCGACCATTTAATATACCCACTCAAGTGGATATAACATAACACACTGAGAAGAAGAAGCTTATAAGCGTATAACACATATTTTTCACTATAAGGCTGAGAAAATCGCCACATTAACAAAAGATGTATTCCATTGCTACCAATGATGGAATTTTCAAAACATTTCAATGCGATCTTTCACTCCAGTGATGAATAAGCTATGAAATATATTCCTTTTGAAATTCGCTTTTTTGGCCACTAATGCGGGGATAGCTTCCAATATACAAATATAGTTCCCCAACAAGATTATAAAAAAATCGTATAAGACGTTTTTCCTTTTAATTCTTTTATAGATTTTTTATTTTTATTTTATTATCGCTTTATATTTAGAGAGCGAGATAGCATTTTTGAAAATAAATTTATTTTATGTATGAATTTCTTCTCTTTGGCACACATTTTATGGTTATTTTATTATTTTATATCGACGGTATAGAATACAGAGTTTTAAAACTATTTAAATAATATAATTTTTGATAAACAGATTAATTGAGTTATTTTTTGTTGAGAGAG
>JAQGAW010002401.1:0-15319 GCA_034698025.1 Phthiracarus crinitus | reverse complement strand
TTTATACAATTTTTTAATTATTTTTCAGAATATTTTGCTTTTCAACAAATATTTTTTGAAGATAGGAGTCTTTTTCTTTATGTTAATAAAGGGATTTTTTTGAAGATAAAAAAATTGGGCCGGGCCGGGCTTTGAAGTTTCTGTAATTTTTATGAAATATTCGGTTTTTATATATTTCAGAAATCGAAAAAAATTTAAAATGTAAGGTTTTCGTTTAATAAATGTAAAATTAATATACGCATATGACATACACTCAAACAAAACCTTATAACCTGGATAATCAATCGTTTTAATGTAATTATTCGATAATATTTAAATAAAACGATTTTGTACTTAATTAAATAAATCGGGCCTGATCGGGCCGGGCTTTTGACTTTTAGAAAAAAACGGGCTCGGGCCGGGCCCAACTTTAAACTTTCGGGCTTTTGTCGGGCTCGGGCCTAAAAATTTCAACGATTTACTACTCTAGTTTAAATATATATGCTTTTAAATGGACTTAAATCATCAAAATATTTGTTAGATTACAGAAACATTGCTTGAATTACTCGATGTATTTTCTGTTATTTAATTAAAAATTATGAGTAAATTAAAAGTATAAATATCTTCTCGTTAAAACTGTCTAAGTATGCGAAGATGCCTTATATCACAATCATTATAATTGTTTTTAAATTGTTTATAACCATTATGTCTATTTCTATGCACAGTTAGATTAGATTAAATCTTTTATCGTATCCTTTAAAATCACATTTAAATAATTTTTGTTCACTATGTATGAGTGAATGTATTTTTAACTCTAAATTTGTTCAAAAACTTTTGTTGCAATCTTTAAATTTACAACAATAACTATAACAAATATATAATTACTATATCTAATATCAATTTATAATAATGACATGACTTCAAAAAATACTGATTTATCGCTTGATAATAAATTCCTATTTTAAAAATGAGAGAGTAAGGAGCGTATACTACTAACTAGTGATTAAAAATAATTTAATTTTTAATTCCATAACCGTTCCATTACCGTGTCTTAGATTTCTATTACAGTTCCACTACCGGCGTAACCATAAATTTATTCTCCATTACCGTTCCATTACCGCGGGAATTTTCAATTCCTCTACCTTTCCACTCATTACCGTTCCACTACCGGCGAAACTATAAATTTATACTCCATTACTGTTCCATTACCGCGGGAATTTTCAATTCCACTACCGTTCCACTCATTACCGTTCCATAACAAAAATTTTTTAACTTTTCTTATCTCAATTGAATCATAAATGGTTTTAAGTATAACTATTTTAGCGACTCTGGAATCAGTACCGCTGAGTGGATGATATCGTTAAGCAATGTTTTCGAATTAACTCAAAACAAAGAACTTTATTAACACTAAATAATGGTTAGAAATACATTAAAGTATTTATAATACTCAACGTGTTCACGTGTTATTGCCAACTGTATGATAAGACTAGCAAAAGGCTAGAATGAGTGCTTAATGCTGACTGTTTGAGTATAGAGTAAAGACTGACTCAAGAGAGTGTGTGTAAGAGCCTTAAATAGACAATTTAGTACTAAGTTAAGGCTGTGAGAAATACTTAGTAAATGTCAATGTGTGAAATGGCTTATAATAGACTAAATTAGTACTAATCATAAGATGTGAGTAACAGTATATGAAAATGTGATAACGTATAATAAACGTAATATAAACTAATAGTAGTCTATGAGATGAGTAATCAGCGCAGAATAAAGGTTGTGACTTTGTGGTCACTACAAAATAAAACTTTTTATTCGTTTATCTTACGAAAATTATTAATATTCATTGTTTTTAAAGAGATGTTTTAAATCCTAAAATTTTTTAGCTCACTATAACTAAATTAGCTATTGGATTTGCAACGTCTGTCTGTCCGTCCGTCTGTCTAACTGTGGACCGGTCTTTATATTTATTAAAGGATTTTTTCTTTATATTAATAAAGATTTTTTCAAAAAAAGACTCCTATTGATAAAAAAGACTCCTATTTCCAAAAAATCATTGTTCAAAAGACTCCTATCTGGCTTAATATGGGGTAAAATTGTAAAAATTGGCAAAAATGGATAAAAATGAACAAAATATGGGCTTAAAATAGGACAAAAAAGCGTTTTAAAATGCTAATCATGGACAAAAATTGGCTTAAAATGGGCTAAAAATGGGTTTTAAAAGTCTAAAATTTGATTATATGGTTGTTAAAATGGCTTTAAAATAATCAAAAATAGCGTTAATATCTATTAAATTATGATAAAATTAGGATTGAATTGGATAATCTATTGTTTAAAACTTCATGATAAAAATTATTTCAAGGTAAAACGTAATCATATTCGTTATAATCTAATACTTTTTAGTGTCCGCTTAACAACAATTTATATGATGTTCACTCGACAAAAGCTAAAACACAACTGAATCAAAAATCTTAAAACACTTTCTGAGGTACTGTTTATAACAATATAATATAAATCTTTAAGTTTTTTCTCAATGCAACAATATACAGTAAAATTAAAAAATGCTTAAAAAACAAAATATAATATAGTTGGTCAACAAAATAAACTATAATTAAAATGTCAAAAAATATTTAATACATAAAAATTTGGTATATCCTATTGAATTATCTTATAATATAATATAAAGTGAGCTCATTTTGTATGTTCATACTCTTTCTTGTTTTAGGTTGAAAACTGATTAAATTATTGAAAGTTTTTGATTTTATATTTCCAGATATTTAACAAAAAAACCACTAAGGTTCCATTATCGTTAGCATAAAACAAGTTACGGTTCCATTATCTGTAAAATCAATTTTTTCACTCCATTACCGTTCCATTACCGGGCCAATTCTCAATTCCACTACCGTTCCACGGTAAAGGAACTAAATTTTCAATCACTACTACTAACCTTTTTACTTTAAATTATATTGATTAATTAAAAGACATTGTTGTTAATAGCACTTCAGTGATTATTTTGATCATTTTGTTTCATCTTATACTTAGTTATAGAAGAGAAAATAATAAAATCTGTCGTTAGCGTACAAACACATAACTAAATCAACGTTAATCAATATTATTTTAAAAGATAATAGTAGTACAGTATTCATATTTTAAGAAATTTTAATTTAACAAAAAACATGTTTAAAAACTTAAATTTTTTTATTTTATTTAATTGTTAATTATTTACGAAAATAATGTGAGATATTTTTTCATTTAAAATCTTATTCATTTCATTTACTTATCCTAAGAATTTATTTCTAATTCTGAACAATTATTTATGTAAAGATGACATCGTTTGAAATGATCATTCAAATCAGATGATGTAATAAACATTTTGTCACATCTAGTTTAATTGAAATTAAATCACTTTACTCGTATATGTTTATGACGTATGTGTGAATTTAATTCATAGGATGTTAAAAATTTCTTTTCACAATCATTATAATTACATTTAAATTGTTTATATCCTAAATGTCGATTTATATGATATTTCAGGCTTACTCTTTGTTTAAATCTTTTATCGCATCCTTTAAAATCACATTTAAATAATTTTTGTTGAATGTGTATGTTTGTATGAGTTTTTAATTCGGATTTTGTTCTACAAATTTTGGCACAATCTTTAAATTCGCATTTATATGGTTTAATGTTTAAATGAATTAAATTATGACGTTTTAGGTCCGAACTATATGTAAATAGTTTGTAACATCGATTACATTTATAAAGTTTTCTATTCAAATGAGATTTCTGGTGATCTTTTAAATTGCTATTATAATTAAATCTGTGTCCACATTGAGGCCATACACATATATATTGTCTTTCGTTAACATGTGATGATAGATGTGATTGAAAGCAATTTTTATAATTAGTTTTATACTGGCAATCATTATAATCACCATAATATCTAAACTTATTTAAGTTATACTTTAATTTCAATGTAATATTATTTGAGTTACGATCACACGATTTGTTTAATTTAAGATACTTAATGTAAACTTTGCTTATCATATATTTCTGCTGAAGTTCTTTATAATTATCACAAATTTTATTTTCAAATTCTTTATTATTTTTATAAATATCATCACAATTATTATTATTTAACAATTTGTTATGGTTTCTCCACATTTTATAAGTTTTATAAATCTGTTGCTGTGTTTCACACATTTTCAACATTAGTGACACTTTTTCACACACATTTAGCATAAAAGTTTTACACAATTCTTCTAAAGACATACTTATGCAGTATATTATAAAACGATGAAAAAATTTTCCTTAAGAAATTTTTCTTGATTACTAAACTTCTCTAGTTTTAAACACAAAATAAGGTATACTGTACTGTTAAATCAAACACGTTGTGTCTTACAGTAATTGTTCCCATTATTTCTCTAACCATTATTCCCTTTTGTATCGTTAAATTGAAGGTCATTTATTATAAGCTTAAGGCGATTTAGTAAATCAACTAATTTCTGATAAGTACGAAACTTGAAAACAATTTGGGAACAGTTAACAAAATGTGCAATAATTAGAAACTAGAGTTTTAGCCCGACTTCGTCACGAAGAAATGGTTTGAAATTCGAATGAAAAACCCAAAACACAAATTCCAACCCTATCCAACCACCCCTGCCGACCCCGCCAGACCCTACAAAACTTAGCTCCAAGCACCAAACTAGTCCCCCGTACTTACTTGACAGGACCAGACCCAACCCGATCCCACTTCACCTTAACTAATCCCCCCGATTCCTTACGAAAAAATTAAATATTTCTAACTAGACTCCCCTATAAACGCTTCTTAATTTAACATGTTTGCGTTTATATATCTTATCTATATATTTAATTTGATTTAGCTGTTTTTTGAAATAGATATTCTGGCCAAACGGTAACAGATAGGGGTATATTGTAAATTGGAAAATTGTTTCCCCGGTCCTGAGGAGGTCGGCAAAACTATTCAAAAAATTTTAAACTTTAGTTTAGGGGTGGTTTGGAGGGTTTGAAAACGGATACAAAGCCTATCAAATTATTGTGGAAAAGTTCATGCATTACAAATGCAAATGTGTAACACACATATTTCCGTTAACGTTAGCCAGTGTTTAGACCAAAGCTCACAGCAAGTATGTGTCGTTAATAAAGTGTTTTTTGAAAAGGGGGATAACTACGAAATCTATTAAGAGCTGACCTTTAATAAATAACTTAATAAACTGCTAAAAATTATAATGGATTTAAATGCAGCAGTTATGCTGCAAAGCCCTCTTGTATTTATTTAATAAAAGTTCATGTTAAACGCTTTTGTTTAACTAAAAATATTATTTTATAATAATATATTTTATTGATAAATAATAAGGTGTGATAGAATTGAATTGAAAAACTAATTTTATGCGTTATATAATCAAATTTCGTTTGAAATATTCATAGGTTTCAGTTTTGCAAAATCACTCTAAAACATAGGATTATATATTTGTTTAAACATCTAAATTAATAGATTATTGTAAAATGAAATCTATATCAATTATAATGTATAAATTACGATTGAAAGGCATCGCAATATTCTTGTCAGACTTGCCACTCCTTTGGTTAAAATTTTGTGAAGTAATCAAAAGTTTGAAATGAAAATTATTTCATTTTCTGAGCTCATGCTATAATTAATTGTGATTTTATCAACTCTATAATAACTCAACATTTTATAAATAAACATTTTAAAAATTTTCTTGAAAAATTTATTGAGTAACTCCTTTGTTAATTCGTAAACAAAAAATCCGTTGATTTATAATAATATTTGTTATTCTAGAGTTTATTTATAATTTTAATTTAATTATGTATTAATTTCTTTAGTAGCAGAATAAATCTAATCTATACAATTAATATATTATTAGTTAGTAAATTGATAATTTATATAATATACTTTTTATACATGTATACCTTATATTTGTATATTTATTAAATTTTATAATTATATGGAAAAATAAAAAAACGACACATTCGTATTGATTCCTATTTACCTCGTAATCATTAAAAATATTTAACTTTAAAATATGATTCTACTTTAATTAAATATCATTAATAGATATGTTTACAGTAAGTTAAAAATAAAAGTATGACTTGTCACTAACGCTATAAAATAATTAAGTATTTAAAAAATCAAATTAGTTAAAAATCAACAAAATATAATAATATAAGAAGAAGAACTTTTAAATGACACGGCTAACCTTTAACTTTAACCAAAGTTGTATATATAATAAAATTTCGATAAATCAACGATTTATATTTAAAATAATAGACTAATTTTGTTTAAATTTATTACCTTTTTGATGTGATCTATTAGTTATTTATCATTATTACAATAATTTTTAATGCAATAACACTTTATTTTTATTCATAATAAAATGTTATACAGTATTGTTTTATACATCAATTTTTAGCAGTTTTCATAGTAAATTAAAAGTTTTCATTTAAACCACAACAAACTTGGATGCATTTAAATAAACGATAATTTCTACATTGAATTTAATGTATTGCTTTCAATGTCAATAAAGATTTAATTATTCTAAAAATATTAAAAAAAACAAAAGCAGCTATAAATATATATGATAATACATCGCCCAATTCCTTATACCGAAACTAAAAAGCACTCATCATATATAAAGTATTTAAGAATTGGCGTTCAAAGTTGACACATACCCATTTTAAAAGATTTTTATTTCATAAATCCCTACAGGTTTATATATACTGTGTATTTGATACAGTAATTTAATTTTTAAAAAATCAATGTGTATCAAAATATTCTAATAAGAAATATAATTACGAATCAATAATTATACAGAATTCATAAGGAATCGGCAATAAAAATAGTGTTTCCACAAAATAAACTCTTATATTAAACAAATTATATTTAAAAATAGAATAAATTGCATTCTCTCTCAAACAATGATTTGAGTGAATGACTACTATTGAAAATATTGAGCTCTGATACGATGCTTAGATTTTAATAATAGAAACTATCCATGGAATTAGACATCATAGAGCGCTCACGCACTTGCACTTCAATTGTGAATCTTGTCTCTCTATCAATGATTATGAGAAAAATATATAGAATATTTGCTGTATATATTCCTATATATTACTAAGCAAAGCATGTAATACAATATTAGATACGCTCCGATGGATTAATATAATTGTAATATTACCGAAGTATATTCACTTTTTTCAAGATAAAAATTATTAGCCATTATTATTCATATATTTGGCAAAAGTATGTATGAAAATATATCAAAGCACGTCAATTGGAAAAAATAAAGATTTTTTTTGTTAAACTCTCTCAACGTTAGCTAGATTTTGATCGATTATTGATGTTAGTTTTTTAATGCATATCACACTATGGTAATAACGAATAAATTATATGCACCAGCAATTGTTTAGTGATTTTAGAGAAATAACAATAAACAATGATTTTTTTACTTTTGAGACTATAGTATAAATTTTACAAACAACAGAAAAGTTGCCAAAACTAATAAGTTTATATAATGCGCCGTTTTGTTATTCGTGGATATATTACTAACAAACAATGAACCGTTCAATAAAACAAATAATTTTTCAGAAATTCACAAAACTTAAAGAATTGCTTCGAACTTACGAGTTAGTCGTTTGCTTTATTATTTTTTTTAAAGAAACTATTATTTTTCGATTATAGTTAGATTAACTTTAATTACGTTAACACAAAAAATTATTTTATAAATCAATCAATTATTACTACTTGTAAATGTTGCGAACGTTTACGCTAAACTGATATTCGGATTCGAGGAAAACTTTAAAACAGCTTTTATATAACTTATAATAAAAAGTTCATTATAGCGATTACTTACAGCATACGTTTGTGATAAACTTTAGTTTGTTACCGTAACATACAATGATAAATAGTTCCTAACACTTATACCATTAACATTTTTTCCTAGCAATTTATTTAGTTTTTAATTATAACTCAACTAAAATATAAACTAAGTTATGATAACTACTTAAGTTATATTTAAGATACTTCTAATTCTTTTTCCAATGATAAAAAGAAATACCGACCGAATACTGGCTCTATTTATGCTTAAAAAATGATTTATTTTAAAGAATACGGCATAAACGAAGTAAAACGTGTGCGTAAAACATTTCATACACATATATATTTACCTTATTTACTAACATTTAGCGTTTTCAGGATAATTAAATATAATAATTTATTAGCTGGTTATTAATTTAGTTTTGAATTAATTATCAAAATATTTTATAAAACAAAAATTTTAAGATGTTTTTACGATTTGAAAAAAATTCAATTGACGTGAGATGAAAGTTTGTACAGTATTTGAATCCTTTTGTGTCTTAATTACTTGTATCCAAATGTGTTTAACATTTCATGTTCGAAGCTATTTTAAATGGCATGCGCGCACCTTTAAAATAATAAAATTTATAACCTCTCCTGTGTCTCTTTTGATCTCAAACTGCGTATTCGCTGCTTTTTATTATTATGCCTAAGGATCAATAAGGTCGTAAAATCTTTCTACTGTACCCTTAAACGATTGTATACATAATAAGTTAATACAGAATAACAACATCGATAAATGCGTCCATGCAAATTTGCGTGATGTTAATAATGCATTATCGTGATTATAAATTTTTAAAGTGTGACCCTATATATATAACTTATAAATACCATACATCTATATACATATATGTATATCTACTTATAATAAAATACGATTTAAAATGATACATTAGGTATTTTAATTACTGGTTTATTTTTTATTTTGCTTAAAAAGTAAATTTAAAAAATTAACAGTAATTAGAAATGTAAAGCGTAAACAAGATTAAAAACATAAAATTTACTCCAATAACATTTATTTTTTATTAATAAATATTTAAGCTTGTCTTAAATTGACAATGTCCGTCAGTCTGTCGGTTTGACTGTATACGTCATACAAACATTTATCATAACTGGAAATATTGATTTTTTCATATCAGACGATAATTACGGTAAATAAAATGTTTCATTAATTTAGTTTGTTTTTGATAACAATCTTTTATTTAAGTTCTTAGAATTAATTTGAAGATACAATAAAATACTTTTTTGAAAATTTTTATGAGTAATCAATTTAATTCACTAATATAACCACCGAAAGTAACTGTTTTAGTATAATTCTCAATATTTTTGAAACGTAATTAAAGTTATGCTTAGTTCCAAAATATTTACTTTTTCTGATAAATTTATGTTTCTGCAGAATTGCTGTTCTTCTATATTCAGTCACTATATAATCATAATTTAAATTATAAATTAATAAACTATAAACGAAAGAATCTGTACTTTAGTGTTTTAAAAAATTTTTTGGTATGATTTTGAAACTATTTATGTTCTTTTGAAAAAATTTATTACAGCAAAATAATATTAATTTTTGTCCAACAATTTCTTAAAGCAAGTTTTATTTACATAAGTTATTGCAATTCTTTACAACACAAGGTAATATTTTTTTAATGTTATAAAATCGGAATAAAGAAGATAAAGATTAGCCTAATGATTACAGACCATTATAACGATTCAATTATGTCGAATTCCATTATAACGAACAATAAGTTTTATAATTATTTTACTTAAATATTTTATAACATTAAACTTTAGTGATTCTATCATAAAGATTATTTAACCTGTTAATACATTTACTAATATTAGATTAAAAATTTAATATGACATTATTGGTTTATATCCATGTATATATTGTTCGTCAATGAAATCTTTATTTTATAAAAATACGTTTTGTTTTTTATTGACATAATTGAAAATTATTTTATTTCTTTATAAATTAGAAAAAAATTTCCATTAAAAATACAAATATCAACTTTTAATTTTTATTTTACTATTTAAGTTTTATTTTTTACTTTTTACTTTAAGTTTGAATTTCTTTCAAATATTTAGGAGTTTTATTTGATTATTTTGTGTTTATCAGATAAAAGGTTCCTCACAAAAGGATTAATTAATCAATTTAACTTAATAATCAATAAATTATTAAAATTTGTTTTTATCCTTTTGTAAATTTACAAAAGCAACTAAAGAATACATTATGCATTATATTTAACAAACATTTCTAGAAAATATTTCTTTATCAATTACGACAAAAGTAATTTCCATTTGCTTTTAATATATAAATAAGTATACAGAAAAAATCATGAGTTATTCATTAAGTTTATTTAGAAAATATAAAGCATTTAATAAAATTGTTATGGGCGGTGATGACACTATTGTCCTTAAGTTTGCCGAAGGCCCACAACATGAGATGAATGTCAGCGACTTATAAAATGAATGTAACACAATGTGTGAAATGAATGCTTTATTAACGATAATGACAGACAAACACATTGTAAAAAAGACGAAAGTTTCAAAGAAGATAACAAACTTATGGTAAGAGTGATAATACAATGTTTTATATACACGAGGATTTAAGCGAACTGTTTTATAATAGTAATTCTCCAAAATAGTTCTATTTTATCAATTAATGTTTTTGCAAGTCTGTCATTAAAGCAAATTTAGTATTAGTTTAACTTTATCCACCCCTAAGTCTAAACATTTTTAAGACTGGCTGTATATTGCGTTCCAAACTTACGTGTTAGAGGATAAAAGTTAAATTTTACAGGTAACTTATTGGTTACATAAATGCTTATATGTAATAATAAAATAGAGAAATTATGCAAAAATTAAAATTCTTTAAATTATCAAATTAGGTATTAATTAGTCATTTTTCTTAATGTTAAGCCAGTATAATTTAAGTATTACTGTATTTTCCATATACCGATTTAAACGAAATAACAGATTGAGGGCGCATTAAATAAAAATTTATGGTATCCTAAAATATTTTTTCATAATACTGTAAAATAAACAGTAAAATCAAGCAAATTTTTTTATTAATTTAAAAATTATATAATGTAGTAAATTCAATACCGTAAAGATGAAAAAACCAATTTCTGATACAATGAAATGATAGGTAATCATAGAATATTGAATGGATTGAATGTGGAATATTTGAGAAAATAGTGTTTATAAATAAATGAACGCACGATTATAGTAAAATCAATAAGGAATCGGAGAAGTAATAGGAAAGCAGTTAATCTTGTATAGGATCTCGCATTTTGCGATAATGTTGATCAGTTGGTAACTAAAGCCTCGTTTGGCCACTTTTTAGCGATTGCATAATGGAGTGAACAGAGTTGCAGAGTAACGTTAGGCTAGTGTTAGGCTAGTGTTAGGCTAGTGTTCAATGTTCATTGTACATTACATGGTAAACTAATCCACTTGTGTTTTGTTGTGAGGTGCAACTGCCAGTAGTGCACAATTAGTTTTGTAATGCTATCAACACATCTGCTGTTTGACTCATGCCATATACGCACATACACTCACTCCTATTCTCAATACATTTTTATCCAGTTCATTGTGGATTCTATACATTTTCCACAAGCATTAGTATATTTATAAGTTTGTTCGCTTACTAGTTTAGATAAAAAAAACTTTGTTCAGCTCGAGTTCATAAAATATGCTTTAGTGGTTTAGAACTTTCCATGAAAATCGTTTTTACCCGGAAATTCATGACAGTAGACGACCACAGTTACCACACTCACAGCCATCAGTCGCGAGTCAATGCAAAAAAAGATATGATGTCCTCTCAATGCCTAAAGAATAGTTTAGTGACTGATTTCTTCTCATCTATAACATGTCGATTATAGTTTGAGGATTATAACTAATAATAGTGAAAGAGAGAATTGTGGGCCATTTTTTATGCCACAAAAAATGCTTGTGTACGATACCCCCCACACGTTCGTTCGATTCCCCAACACAGGGAATATGAGGGTGAGGTGATTGTGATAAGAAAACGGAAACTAAGGTATTGCATGAGCTTCGATATATGAGCTGCAGAATACTCGGCACTGTGTTTGCTATATTCGTGTAATAACTTACTACGTTTACTCTGTACTGTATTCCACTAACAGTATATACAGTATATATATATAACTATTATATGATTTAGATTCGCCTATCATGTGTTAGTGAATCGTCGTATTTCGAGTGGTTATCCTCTGCATGACTTGTTCATAAGTATGTTTTATTGAAATTTGTTGTTTTCTCATGCGAAAGTTATTTTTATAATTTTCTTCATGCGTTAGTGCATAGTAGAACTCAGCGGAAAATTAAACGCACAGAAAGCTTTATGACCATTAATGTTATTTTCATACGTGAAGCTCATATCATCAGTAGAGCTATAAACAACTATGCATTCACTACTAAAGTTTTACGGCACTTCAATCTGCTCTAACTTCACCATTAACTTCCTATTTTTTACTACAGTAATCTAGATTTTGGTGCCTAAATCGGGTCTATGCGTGTGCCTAATCCTTAATTTAATCGTGAATTAGAATTTTTTAAAATTAAAAATCTTGAAATTATTCTTAAATGATTGATATAAAAAACATGCAAAATATTTATACAATTTTAAAATTTTGAAAATGTAAACATGTTTCACGAAAATTACTTAAAATAACAAATAATACACTAATATTGCACTGTTATGAAAACCAATATTGATTTAAATAATAAAAACAGCAAAATGTAAGAAAATTTTACTAAAAAAAAGTTTTTGCATATGAAATATTTATACAGTGCAACATTTGCACAAAATTTGTAGAATTAATATTCAGAATGCATAGCATTAGCTCTTATTTTTGTTTTGTTCGTTTTTAAATTAATTTGTTAATAATTTGTGAACGTTATTGAAACAAAATATTCATTTAGCAAAAGCACTCAGTTTTTTGGTAAAAATATTCAGTGTCGCATACTTTTAAATAATATTTTTGAATATATTTGAAAAAACTTATTTGATTTCGTTAAAAGTATATATACATTTATAGTGTATAGTATATTATCTCTAACTGACACTATCATTCTAGAGTGTGTCCGCTTTTTAGGTTTTACAGTGTTATGTATGAAGAATATTAAGTTTAGTAGAAAAGCCGCTCTAAGGCTCTGATAAGGAGGTTGTTTGCCGCATGCATTTTAGGCACAGGTTATAGCTTTGACTACTTTTCGAGCTTTTTTAGTAAAATAATGCTAAGTTAGGGCATTGAACCAAATCACTGGTTTATGTTACCTATAAGCATATAAGCAACGAAACGAAATAACAAGTCATTAATGTTTACCTTTTTTCATTAACATATGATGATGTTTAGCATAAAGGCTGTCTTCATATTAAAATTAATATAAATATATATATGAATGCTATGCGTCGCAAAGTATCAGACTTATAACCTCGTTATTTATGTAAAATATATTAAATAACTTCCTTATTTCGGGTTCTATTCAATATTATTATTATTTTCCATCTTTCAATATTTGCGGACAAAAAACCCAACTGTTTAATAATGATATGCTTATTCTAATTATATGAAACAGAAAATGATACGAAAAAATCAATTATGCGTATAATAAAGTATTTGATTGTGAATAACATTGACAATGTATTCGACCATTATTTATGATGATATCAGTAAAGATTTTTTTTAACTAATGTCACTAAAAATTTCAGTTTTCTTAAATGACTGAATGACATTTTGAAGTTATTTTCAACTACTCTCTGCATGTAGTACTCTCTTAATGACTTATAGGATGTTCCCCTCGGTATCCAACACTAACATCGAAAATTTATACACCGAAAGTTTATGCGAGTAAATTTCATGAAAATATTTTTATCATACCACCAACAGATAAATTATTTTTTTAGATAAATCTTATCAAAGGATAATTTTTGATTAAATTATGACAATTTTATAACTTTGTGAGTGCTATAAATTTTTTTAGTAACAAAAGTGTTAAAATAACACTTAATATTTGGGTTTTTTATTAATACATATAAAAAATAAAGTAGTATCAAAATTAATTAATAGTTAATATTATATTTATGAGATAATATGCTCAGCATTCCTTAATTTATTTAATGTATTATATGAAAGTTTCAAATCATTTTTTAAAGCTAGAATTTACAAAAAAAAGCTGTTTTACTGGTGTTGCGCTGTAAAAAAATATTTAAAATTAAATTATAATTCCATATATTATTTTTTGAAATTTTTTAACTTATCTTCAATTTGATTTACTATTATTAAATGCTATCAATTTGTCGTATTGAGGTATTATTTTAATTAGTTTCAGGTTTGATTCCAAACTAATTTTTTATGCTAACTTTTCATTCTACTGTTTATCGCTGAACCTTTTCGTTCTCTGCTTTAAAAAAAGAAAACGTTTTCCCTATATTTTGACTTTACAGTACTCTTCTTGACCAAAGAGTGGTCTGTCAGCTCTATTAAAATCTTAGTGAAAATCTCGAAATAAAGTGCGTTAGCGCCACATTCCTAAGAAAAACTTAAGGAAGGAATGGGGCGAACGGGCTATTACTCATTAATGGTGTGACAAGAATATTGCTTTTCTGTTCGCTCTACGTTTAAGCTATAAAATGTTTACCTCTTAGAATCTTTTCCTTTGTACCTGAATTCTCTTTTTTTCAAGACAATGATGATAGAAATATCATTGATTGTGGAGCCGATAGTATAAAATTATGGTCACTTCAGTTCTACGTTTTAGTTCACTATTTATTGAACTAACATTAGCTGCGGATCAGTGATTCCAACTTTTAACGCAATATTCGTGCACATTATAATAGACACGAATTTTCTATCACTATGTCCTCAGATTTGGACGAAAGCGAAGCGTTCGAAGCGAATGGTAATTATATTGCATTATTAAATGCTTTCGTCAAATCATTTTTGGAAATAACAATCGCAATGTATTCAAACTCTAACTTTACGGTTCAAATAGTTAAGCAACGAGTGTGACAATTGTTTAGATCTAATAGATATAATTTTGAAAGTAAATAATTGTACAAACAAATTGAAATTGAATATTGAAATTATTATATTATACATGAAATTACTCTATGAAATTGACTTAAAAGTAAGATAAAAATCGGAATCAAATCTATACAATTACAATGCAAAGGAAAGTGTATTTTTCGAATAAACTAAAGAGGAGAACATTTTAGTCACGCATTTATCAGCTTTTTTTTATAATACTGGCATTCACTTCAACTTTAAACTTACTCACTTTAAACCCATTATATTTAAATATATATAACAAAATTGTAGTGTACGCGACAGTAGTTGCCGTAAGTGTAGGTAAGTAACGACGTTCACAGCTGAGGAAGAATGACCCGAAGAACCACGTGATACCACCGAAGGCTAGACACCAATGTTCACG
>JAQGAW010002400.1:0-15324 GCA_034698025.1 Phthiracarus crinitus | reverse complement strand
AAAATGCAACAATATAAACACTATGTTTAACAAACATAAATGAAAATGTTTATTAATAACAAATTTAATACATTGTTGTAAATTGTTGTTTAAACAAATGAGAATAATTTCTTTGTGCATTCCATTAAGTATTATCGCAACAATACAATTTAAATTGAAAATAAAAATTTTGTTTTAAAGCATTATTCAAACTAATTATATATTGTTTTAAAGTAAAAAATTTATAACTAAATGTTATAATGTTGTAAATAGTACTTCAGTGAGTGTAATGTGAGTTTTGATTCATTTGTGTTTTAGCTCTCATCGAGTAAACATAACACAAATTGTTGTTAAGCTGATACTTATAAGTATTATATGAGCGAATATGATTACGCGAGTGAATAGTATTAAATCGGAATAGTTTTTATTGTTATTTTAAACAATAGTTTATCCAACTTTTATCATAATATAATAGATTTTAATGCTATTTTAGATTATTTTAAAGCAATTTTACAAATAAATAATGAATTTTTAGAATTTTTAGCTTATTTTATACCATTTTTTTGTCCATTCTTAGCCTTTTAAAACGCATTTTTGTCCTAAAATAAACATATATTTAGTTCATTTTTATAAATTTTTAGCTAATTTAAATCCATTTTAAGTCAGATATGAGTCTTTTCAACAATGAATTTAGAAGATAAGAGTCTTTTTTTTGAAAAAATCCCTTTATTAATATAGAGAAAAAATCCCTTAATAAATATAAAGACCTGTCTACAGACGGACATCTCAAATCCAATAGCTGACTTTTACAAAGTGAGCTAAAAAACAATTAAAAATAAGTGTATATTGTTATTCCGATAAATCCGACTTTTAGTCATTTCCCGATAAATCCGACTTTTTAAGCGGATATTTCGATTTTTACAAAACTCATAAAATTATCATTGAAATCCGAGGACTTTTTGAGAACCTAACATTTTTTTAACTAAAAAATTATCAAAAAATTTTAAGTAAAAATTTTTCGAATTTTTTAAAAACATTTTTTTAACTTTTAAAAAAATTGGAAAATAAGTAAACAATAAAATATGCATTAAAAATTTAAAAATTTTTCTAGAATTTATAAATTTTTTGCTTCGAATTTTTAGTCAGACTTTTAGGTTTTAATTCTCTGATAATCCGTCCGCTTTTCCGTAGATTTTAGTCCGAAAAAGTATTGTCTCTGGTAATTATGGTTAAATTTATGCGCAAATATCAGTTAATTAGTATGCTATTCACTACAGTATATTCAAAAGATAATAAAAAATGCGATTCATCTTATAGTATATATATTTAAAACAAGCTTTTACCTAATAATTAATAAGTAATCTTTTAGTATTTACTCAAATATTAGTAAAAATGTGTAATTTTATGCATTATTATCTAAGTTTGTAATTGAATTTGTTTAACTATGGAAAACAGAAAAATGAATTTCAATCTATCATTTGTTAATTTTATCTAAATTTAGTTTTAATAAAATTTACTTTTTTCAATACAATTGTGTAATAAAAAAAGTTTAGTTCCACAACGTTTTTAATTGTTATCGTAATTAATTTAATTGAGTCGTTTCATAATTAAGCTAAAGTTTTCTTCACATAACATGAAATGATTTATAATGAACTTTGTTGAGAGATGTGATTTCATAAACTTTAAGATTATAGTCTAAAACTCATATTTGGGTCATTTACAGCAATTCTTTACCAATAATAAAATAAAATTAAGTGTAATGTAATAATAAACGATTCAATTGCATTATATAATATGTTATAACTCTCATAACTTATTAGACTCTTAATCTCAGTATTATTATCTCTCATATTAATCGAGTTAAAACATTATGGCTAAACTATTAGTGCATTACGTATTTACACTAACTATTAATCAAAGTAACGTTAGTGCAGTCTACTGTACATATACCTGTAGTTTAAAGTTTACGAACAAACCAACTAAATTGGAACAATACTGTAAACAAGATAAGCTTAACAATATAATTTAAGATATAATAAGATTACTATATTTAACTTACTGTTCTCTATTAAATTAAAATCTCTTACTTCACACAAAATAATTAAAATTAAATAAAACACTTCAAAAAAATGTTAAAATTAATTTTTTTCTTTTATCCGTTTTTTCTATCGTCAATTTTAATAAAAAGTTTTTTTGAATAAAAAATTAAAGTTCAATGTTCATACAATATTTAGTTGTCAAGAGGCATAATAATACACTTTAAATTCATATCTACTCTTATAAATAATCTATTGTTTGATTGAAAATCACTTTCTTGTTTGTGTATTAATCGTATTTTAATAATCGCATACACAACTCAAGCTCGTATATTCTCTTTTAAGTTCCGAACTTGAAATATATTGTCTTATAAGTGTTGCATTTATTACTAACTTTTGAAATTTAAAGTTTGAATGTGTTTTTGAATAAATAGCTTTTACTTAGAAATCATGAAATAAATATTGATATCTTTAATTAAACATATTTTTATGCGCATCAATAAATTATATTTATTTAGGAAATATTCTGGAAAATTTTAATTATTAATATTAGTGTAATCGTACGCATTTACTAATTGCACATTTCATGAAATGTTTTGTATCCTAAAATATTTTTTGCAAATCTAAAAAATAATTTAACACAAAAATAAAACTCTATTTTAAGATTAAATGAGACTCACATACTTAATGTAATATTTGTGTTAATATTTTGATAACATTTTAAAAATGGATTAACAATTTTTTGCTTTTACGAACGTAAATACAGATACTTTCATATCATGAACTGCTTTGATATTTTTATCTTTCGTAATACAACTCAACTATTCTATAAAAATAGATTATTTAGCTATTTCTTAGTTTGTTTTAAACTTCCACCGAAAAACATTAAAAAAATTTGAAAAATGATTAATAAAGTAATTTTATTGTTTGGAATATGCTATTATTCGTGTTATGCCAGTTTAAGTTTATATCCACGCGAATCAGAAACGCGTGAAGTAAAACTGTTGAATGGTGTGTGGAATTTCCGTATCATTCCTATAGAACAGGACCAGAATATTGGGTTTACGCAAAAATGGTATTCACAACCACTCCAACTGGTAATAACTATTTATTATACAAATGATTAAGTATTTCTTACGAGAAACTTTTAAAATTTCTAAAAGACAGGTGAAGTGATTCCAATGCCAGTTCCTTCCAGTTATAACGACATCACGCAGAGTCGAGAAATAAGAGATTATGTTGGCTGGGCGTGGTATGACCTCTCGTTCTTCGTGCCTCAAAGATGGCAATCAAATCAGCAATCAGTTGTTCTTCGTATTGGAAGCGTTAATTATCAGGCGAACGTATACGTAAACGGACAGAATGTGATGAACCACACTGGCGGTCATTTGCCATTCGAGAAAGACGTGACCGACAAACTTAAATATGGACAGTCAAACTTGATTACTGTTGCGATCAGTAATCATCTGACGAGTGAAACCATACCTCAAGGTGCTGTGTCTTATAAAACAGATACCACTTTATATCCAAAAGGATTCTACGAAGTGAGCTCTAACTTTGATTTTTTCAATTACGCTGGTATTCACAGAAGCGTTTTTCTTTACGCCATTCCGAAAGTGCATATCGAAGACGTAACGGTTGTTACCAGTATTAAAGACTCGACCACTGGAGTGATTGATTACTCGATCGTTACCAGCAGTACTGAAGCAAATGACGCAGTAATTGACGTTTTCGATCAAAAAGGTAATGCTGTGAGCAGTAATAATAAAGGATTGACTGGAACTCTAACCATACCTAACGCTACATTTTGGTGGCCATACCTCACTAACTCTGTTGCCGGCTATCTCTATACCGTCCGCTTCTCTCTGGTTCAGTCAGGAAACGTTATCGACAATTACTATTTAAAAGTTGGCATTCGAACCATTCAAGTGCAAAATACTACATTTTTAATTAATGGTAAATCATTCTATTTCCGTGGTTTTGGTAAACATGAAGACGCAAACGTAAGCTTTTTTTCCTATACCTTTGTAACTAAACTGAAATATACGCGTAATTTTAATTTGTTTGATTAGATTCGAGGAAAGGGTTTGGACTTTCCAATTCTTCTTAAAGATTTCAATTTAATCAAATGGATTGGAGCGAACTCTTTTCGAACATCTCATTACCCATATTCAGAAGAATTGATGGATCAGGCAGACGCTCAGGGAATAGTAGTGATCGACGAATGTCCGGCTGTCGGTCTAAAATCATTTGACGATACTTTGCTGAAACAGCATTTGCTAACCATAACCGAACTCATTCAGAGAGACAAAAATCGTCCATCAGTGGTGATGTGGTCGATCGCGAATGAACCCGATTCTAAGAATCAATCTGCAGAAGTTTATTTCGAAAAAGTCGCGGCTCACGCCAAAAGTTTGGATAATACTCGTCCAATCACTGCCGCAATCAATCAAGAATATAATAATGACAAGTTAGCCAAGTCTTTAGACGTTTTAATGATTAACCGATATTACGGATGGTATTCTGATGCCGGTTATCCGCAAACTATTCAAAAGCATGTCGTAACCAATTTTGATTTATGGCATAAAACTTTTGCCAAACCAATAATGATATCCGAATACGGAGCCGACACCGTTGCTGGACTTCATATGGTATTTATATTATTATTTCATCTTTAGAAAAATACTATATTTATGTTATAATTATTAAGAACTTGTATACAATTACCTAATTATGTTATTTAACACTAATCGTGTTTTTTTTGTTTCATAGCGTTTATTAATTGAGACAAAGTTTCCCAAAATTATAACATTCAATGTCTGAAATTTTTTTGAGTTCCAAAATTGCTACAATTTGGAAATATTGTGTTTTTAGTTCTCAGGGAAAACATTTACCTTATTTTATTTTGAAATTGTGGACAAACCTGTAGTTAAACTTCATAATCATTATTGCGGAAAAGATGCAAATTTATATATGGTAGTATTATATTTAACGCATAACCATAATACCAGGCACTATAATAGTATTTTTAATCAATAATTTAAAAAAATAATAAAAAACTGTTAGACAACTTTTACTTAAAATCATTCTTACAGTATTTAAAAATAACTTTATCACCTTTGGGTCAACACTTTCCATTACACAGATTATATCAAGTCAAGCATAATAAACATAATGATTATTCGCATCTCTCGTTGATTCGTTGATCAGTGCCATAGTCTACAGTACATCTACAGTACTACCACGTACTGTAAGCACTGTTACTAACATCGTAAGCGATAATAAATTACAAATTAATAAATACTAAGGTATATTATAAGGTAATGACATTTTCATCGCAAAAAAATATAATTCTTTTATTTAATCAAAACAAAATCGGTTTAACTCTAAATTATACCGTATAATATACTTATTTACTTTGCTTATTATAAGAATCAAATGCTGAATAATGAAAATTAGTTATAAACTTCTTATTTTATTAAGCAAATCATTTTGACTACAATACAAAAATTATAATTAAAATTAAAGTTTTAAGAAGTTTTCTAAAATTAATATTTTAGCAAAGTTTTCTATTATTTAAATTAATTATTAAATATAATGTTTTTTTTATTAATTTGTTATATTTGCCGAACAGAGATTATATAAAGTAAAATGCATAAGTGATAACCAATTTTACATTTAAATCTAAACTTTTAAAATAAATACAAGACTAAGAGTTAACGATTCAATAATTTAAGTAAATTTCAGACTGAGTTTAATTACAAATAACGTTAAAAATTTGATAAAAATAACTAAATTAAGAAATAGCTTAATTTATATAAGAAAATATACTTAAATAATTAAACTAATTGTAAATGCCTGGAATAGGATCCGCCATTTATATTTTCCGAAGATTATCAGACAGAATTCTTAATGGAATACCACAAAGGATTTGACAAACTAATAGCTGAAGGATTCTTTATCGGCGAA
This sequence comes from Phthiracarus crinitus, assembly GCA_034698025.1. Taxonomy (NCBI): domain Eukaryota; kingdom Metazoa; phylum Arthropoda; class Arachnida; order Sarcoptiformes; family Phthiracaridae; genus Phthiracarus; species Phthiracarus crinitus. Next base: position 9,340 of record JAQGAW010002400.1, on the reverse strand, counting down.
CATGTTTGGAATTTTGCCGATTTTATGACTAATGAACGTAAGAATATTGCTTCTAGTTTTGAGTAAAATATAGTCTAATGATCGTTAAATAATTTAGAGATAAATCGAGTAATTGGAAATAAGAAAGGAATATTCACTCGCGAACGACAGCCAAAAGCAGCGGCAAGAATATTGCGATGCAGGTATTGGAAACTCGCCGATAAACTTACGGATCCATCTTTGGATAGTAATATGTATTGTCCGTTACGTTAATTCAAATATAAATACCAATAATAATAATGCTACCAAATGTTTTAATATTTCACTTATTAACACAATAAACTAAACTGATTTATAGTGTCCTATTTTATTATTTTCAATACAAATGTGTGGTCATTACAGTATTCAAAATTATTATTTTATATTTTCTGGCGTTCGCGGTTTCCAACGCAATCAATTGGGCTTTTGTCGGGTTCGGTCTTAGAACAAGACTTAAATTTTTAAAAGTCTAGTCTTTATTAGTTACTTGACGTGTTCGGTCAGTTAATTTACAATAAATTTTATATACTCTACTGTATGTTATCAAAAATTATTTTAAATAATTTTCCGTGATTTGAATTGATTGCACACATTTTATTTAGATAATCATTTCTTACATTTTTTCGTATAACAGCACAAAATTTCTTTTAATATTAAAATATAGTGGCACTTATTTCACAAAATTTTTATCATTTTTCAATAACTTTTTATCATATATATCATATATCAATCATAAATTGATATTATTATACAATATAATTTATATCTAGTGAAGAGCGAATAAACTAAACCTGAAACTAAGAATCATTAGCTAAAATTGTTGATTTTTAATCATCCAATTTTGTACAATACATTAAATTACATGAACAAAATTTGATGATTAAACGCGAAACACGTTACGTTACGAAACGCATATTAATGAAATTTTTAGGATTCAACAGAATGTTTATTTTTGAGTTTTAATAGGGTTTAAAATAAATACTACATAAAACTTGATTAATTTTTTCATTACCGAAGTTTCAGGTTTAGGATTAAAGCTGAGGTTCAAATTACAGTTTAATTCGGGATTGGGATTCAAACCTCCTCATCACTAGTATTATGGTTCGACATTTAAGATATGTTCAGCTAATAATCGAGGAAACGATGAGTAATGTAAAAGTGAGTAAATTAAGAAAGAAATAAAAATGCTGACAAACAACTAAATAAAGTTAACTAATAACATAACATAACATAACATAACATAACAACATAATAACATAACTAATAACAACTGTAACTTTATTTCGCGTGTTTCATCAAATATACCTCAATATACGTAATGCTGAAATATGTTATGAATTATATAACATGATGTCGCGTAATCATTATTTAACATAATAAGTAATCGTTAAGAAAATACGAACTTAATAGTCAACGCAAATGTAAATTTACGATTACGGTATTTCGGTGTCCGAACCAACAATCGTTTTTTCATTTACAGTAATTTTGATTACATTTCGATTACAGTTGGTTTCGATTGAGAGAAACCCAAACCTAATACAATTCAAAACTAAACTTTCTTTTAACAAATGATTATTCTTTCGATTTTGTACAGTTTTTCCGATCTATAATTGTATATAACGTGCTTTAACATCAAAATATGATAACAATCATTAATCATTTAATTGTTACATCTTATATCTTATTTTTTTCTCATAATTAACAAATAATTAAAATTTACATTAAAATTATCAATCAATATTAATAATAATTATGTTTTAGTAACAGTTTTCACAAATATCATATCAATCATTACAATCAACGTATTAAAATCATATTTCAACGAACACTAACAACTGAGTATATGATTTAATGTAATACTTTGAACAAATTAAAAAAAAACATATAACAATTCGGTTTTGTCCCTAACCTAACCATAATAACATGATAACGTTAATAATTATAATTCATAGATTGCTTATTTCAAACTATAGGAAAATAACTTGAAAATATAATTATATTGCCATAATCATAGATTATATATACTGGTAAAAGTCTTATAACTTGACATTTAACTATTTTAAAATCTCTGAAATAAAACTAAGCTTTTTTATCAATTTTTTATGTATAAATTTTAGCACAATTGACACTCAAAATATTTGAGATAAAAAATTTGTCCTTTATATGTAAAATTGTGTTTTTTGTGTTATGTATATATATTTCTGATTAGCAGTTATTTATTTCAAAATATATGCTATGGTTTTTTCGTTTTTTTTGTTCTTGTTGTCTAAAGCACGCGTTTAGTTATAATTTTAGTTGTTTTGAGGTAAAGCACAAATATCTAATTCAAGGCATTTTTCGACTTAAAATTAGCACTTTTTAAAAATATCAGTTCAAGTTTGATTCTCAACAGAAGTTTAAGCAAATGTTTTTCCTCTAGTTTTCGTATAACAAAAAAAATAATTATTTTGTACAATTATTTTGAATTTTGTAATATGGATAACACGTTAAAATTGAGAACAAGTATAAGCTCAAAATATTACACCATTTCCTTAAAATAATTCTTGTGTAAAATAATACATTTTATACTTTTCCTTTTTCACATAAAATTATGGAAAGAAATCTTTTTTTAATATAAAAAATAGATACTAATATTACGCTAACAAATTATGTAATTATTAGCTTTTTTATAACGTTTCGATAGAATTAAAATTTTCGTTAAGCGATATTTTTTTCAAAAAATATAACTCATCTTCAAATTTAAAACTTATCTATTAATTTGAGTCAATTTTACGATTTTTTTCAATTACAACAAAAACATAAAAATTTTGTGCTGAAATAACAATTACAATTTAACGGATGGTATTTATATCTAACTTTTTTAAAAAAAACAAAGTAAATGATTAATTAGACTAGAAGTGTAGCATTCGTAACAAATGCCAAAAAACCGGTATGCGATTATAAATTATGATTCAAAAAATAATAATAATGACAATGAAAATTATACGATACGGTTAACTATCATTGTCTTTATAGAGATCCCTATTGATCCTTGAAAAAAATGCTTTTAAGTTGATTGAAGCTTAACATTTCCATTTAAAATATACATTTGATTGAATGTTTCGCAATTCTTTGCGCATTAATTAGCTATTTTTATACCTTATGTAACATAATATAACTTATAATATTTATAAAGCAATAGATTTATAATTTACAGAATAAAAATAGTGAATCTGCTATTGAATAACAAGTGCTAAAACAACACGTTTTTGCGCAATTTATCTTCGATCGCAAAAAACAACATAATTAAAGGAAAAAGACTAAACTCAAAGGATTTTAAGTACTACTTGTCGAAGCAAAGAAATCAGTTTCACTATTCTGTAAACTAATTGATGAATTGATATCAATAATTTGGTCAAATACCATATTATCATTACTGTTGGCAATCGTTGAAAATCCGTTTTTTGAAACATTTTGGTCTTTTAATACATTCTTCATGAATTGGTCACCAAAAGTTATCTCACCTAATAATTGAACAATCAATTAGATATTATCGTATATTTTTGAACTAAAATCTCAACATTTTTAAAATCATTGAATTTATATAAAACGCTTTCAAATGCTTACTTACAATTCATGTCCTTATCATAAGAAAAATTAGCTAAATTGTCGGTTGAGGTATTAGATAAATCTTCAATATTAAGCCCATTTTGTTGAAATTGTCCACATTGTAGTTCATTAACCAACTCATCGCTATTTAAATCTGAATAAAAGCTGGTATCCATCATTGGAAAAGTATCGCTAAGATCACCATTTGTTTTCAAGTTTGGAGACATACTATTATTGTTATCAAAATTATTATTGAATGGTTGGCTTTGAAAGTATTGCAATGTTTCATTAGTGGTTAAATTTGGTTTATAGATAGACAATACGGGTTGTTGTCGGTTGTCTAAGTGTACAACAGTTGCTCCGAGTAAATGAGTCAAGTCAGTGGTACGCGAAGTAATGGCGCCGTTACCGATATAGCCAGTGGTCGAAGAAGTAGATGCACAGTTGATAGAACTCGCTTTACCATCGTTTAGGTTCACTGTACCTGCCGTAGCGTTAACGTTAGAATTGATATAAGAGAGTGAGACTGTGGGCGCGTATATGCCAATCACATTGTTTGGTATACCAGTTCTTATGTTAGTTGTATTATTGCACTCATTGACTGTTGAACTAATTGATTGTTGTTGCGTTATAATTTGTGCCGAACTCACCGGTAGAATAGGCAGAGTGTGAATCTGTAGGAGAGCTGTGTGTTGTGTGGGCTGAGTGTGTGTCACGTCTATGCTATTTAATTGAGTCACATATGTTCCTCGATTAGCATTTTGGTCTCCAATTATTTGTACTTCATTTTCAGGTTGTTGTTGTACTCCGATGTTTTCTGTCGGTTCTGGCGAAGAGTTCGCATTGTTATACAATGTCGGCTGAGGACTACGGATTTCTTCTATTTGAACAGAACTGTTTCCGTTTGGTTTGCCGTCTGCTTCGTTATTCTTGGAACGCGGACCGATCAACACTTGCAACGATTCGTATAGAGATGTCGGCGAAATGTTATTTATATGAGGTGTAAATCGTTTCACAAATTTATCTCTTTCTTTATCGCCTTCGTCTTCACTATTATAATTGAATAATAATCAAATATTAATGATTAGTTTCATTATTCCTTAATAATTGTCATGATATCTTGGATTAAGTGATTTAAATATATTTGAATATTTTATTATCTCATTAATAATAATTAACTCATACGACACACAATGTTACGGTAAGTGCCATAATATTTTTTACTATCACAGTATATAAAAGTTGGCTCACTATGCAAACTGATTTGATTAAACATAGTTATGCCATAAATCTTAATTAAGTTAAAATTTATTTTTACTTATTTTGTCTGCTTATTATTATTCGATACAAAATTTTTGCAACTCTTATCAGTAGTGCGAATAAACGCTTATTTGCATACATTTTAACAAAAGCGTAAACAAAATTTAAATAAGCTTTTAATTTCAGCAAACCATACGTCAAAAAACTAAAATATCATCAAATTTTCAAATTTATACAATTAATTAAATTATACAAATGTAGATTATTGACTATTGCGAAATAATACCGCAAATGCTTTCAATTTTCGATTAAAATAGAAAACTTACACAAGTAAACGACTAACACACACAAAATGGTCTATTTGTCCGGTAGTCTTGTCGTACTGAAGACATCCCGAGCTTTGCAAAAACACGTAGTTATTAGAACTCGTTTTTAGTCTGTGAACAATAATTCCGGTGCCATTACTATTCGACAACATTAGTTTTTGAGCAAAAAGAGCAATCGAGTGGTCATCAGTCTTAATAAAATCATACGCCGATTTACCAATTACTTCATGAGGAAGATATCCAATAATGTTTGATATCCTTAATAAATACAAATTAAGTAAATTAATTAATATTTAATATAAGGGTAGTTGAAAGTGAATGGAAGTAATTGTTACCTGTGGTCAGTATATATTAAGGTACCATCGAGGAGATGTCGGGACACATACTCGTCAAGATTCGCATCCATTAGTGATAATTCAGACATTGGATTTGTGGGAATAATTTGAATAAATCCCTTAAACAAAATATTCATACCGCTCTTCTCGTCACTCTTCTCGAGATCTTGTGGACATTGAGAATCGTTTTCTTTGACCGAATCGGCGAACTCAGTTGAGGTCATATGACCGGACACTCGAACCATTTGATATGTGAGCACTTCAGAGCGCGGCTGATTCTTCTCGCGAATACGACATTGAAATGATATTTTGTCTGAGGATTGATATCCTAAATAAATTTGTAAACATAATGCAATTATTTTTAATGAGTCAACAATTAATTAATATTTAATGTGTTGATTTGGAAACCTTTCGAAACTTGATCGTATGCGCGCTGGATATAGATGTAAACCGATTCAATGTCAGATGGATGAAGGAATGAAGTTAAGGAATGTCCAATCATATCTATCTGTTGATAATAAAAAACTTATTTTCAATAAAACATTTTGAAATTATGCGCTCATACTTCTTCTTTTCTATGTATCCTATAATTTCCTGCATAATTATTGATTGCGTGATAATGATTGACGTGATTTTACTTTTTTTTATTACTTAAAAACCGGTTTTTTCAATAAAAAAAATTTATTTTCACATTTTGAACAATTTTGAAACTGAGCAAGTTTTGATTGAATTTAAAAAAAACAAGTATATAGGATTGCTTATAAAATACATGATAGCGAAAACAAATACGATATAAGCAAACACAACCTGCAATCACTTAATGGTATGCTTCTAATTTTTATCTCTATTTTTTCTTATCATTTCTAAACTTTTTTCTTTAACATTAGTTAAGATTAGTCTAATAAACTATTATTGTAATAAACTTGAAAAACATTATTACAAAAATGAATATAATGTATACAAAAACAGGACATAACGTTGACATTTTAAATTGTAAACCAATGCAAGCTTACAATGATAAAGCCTTAACATATATTTGTTGCGACATTTGAAGTTCATAATTAGAAATTTGTACGTAAAATTTACATATTTTTTTTATGATATATTTAACATATGAACATATATTATTTAAATGGAAAAGAAAAATCAATCGTTTCGTTGGTATCGCATTAAAATATATATTATCTCCAATAAGATCCGCAAGCATTCAAATAAAAAATAACAATATCTATAAATATAAAAAAGCACATTAAGAGTATATAATGATAAAGTTCATAACTTGTAGGAAAAAACTGATGCGACAGATAAGAAAAAAGTTAAAATTTTTATATAACTACTAAGGAAAATTTTTATACCTAAAACATTGTAAATCTAGTGCACTGTAACTTTAATTCCATTCAGTATTCAGTATATCTAGAAAAACTACAGATACTATATCGTACATAAATGTGATTTGGCTGTAATCTAGTGGGTAAACGATTTCTAATTTTAAACAACAAAATAAATATGACTGCAATAAATAATATCGCGATCAAACGAAGCCAGTAAGCCAAGTAAACTCAATTTTATCTGATCAAAGCCCATATTATTAACTACAGAATTTTTATGCCGTAAAAAACCCCAATAATTAAACAAATTTTAATTCTTAGTAATAGGAATACTAAAAATGAAACCCAATAAATAGTTAAAATGTCAAAGAAATTAAAATTTTTAATTGAATTAAACAATATTCAATATGTATTTTATAAATTATGGTATGGTATATGCAGTAAATATATATTAAAAAACACTCCATAAATCTAAAAATCTAATTATTATTATAATTTGGTTCAAACAACTCATATAAAAAAGATGTACGATAACAAAAACCCAAAATATTAACCAAATGGTTTAAACAAAACTAATGAGGTCTCAAAAATTGCGTTGAACTTATTTTTAACTCTTCTAAAAACTTTGGATCATTAAATTTTTACGGTGAAAAACAAATTTAAGCCACAACTCTTCCAGTAAGAAAAGTCAACAAATTCTAGAAACTAAAATGAAAGACCACTTTAATTTACATTTACTTCATCTAATTTGCCGCAAGCGATGTTAAACACGTCATTCCTCCGATCGCTTTCTACAACTTATCCAAGAATTAGGTATTGAAGAATTTATAATACATATATAATTCAGTTGTGTAATTATATAACAAACTCCTTAATTTCTGCTGCTGTTTATTTGTAGGAATTTATTATTTATTATACTATATACTAATGACATTTTCTAGATGTCCTTCGAGCACTTTTCTGATTTCTGATTTATTTCATCTTTTTTTACCCTTTAGCGTAACTTTTTATAGTACTAAACATGATTAACTCGAGAAATGGAATTATAATAGAATAATCACACTTAAGCCGATCTCTAATAATCATGTAAAATAGGTTCCAAACCGTCTAAACCGCCGAAGGTTATTAAGCAATAATAATATTTTAAATTATTTTATGATTTTAGAAATTTTATCTTGATTCAGGTAAAAATAAAAATGTAGATTTTAATTTCAAAATTTTCACGTTTTTATAAAAATTTTAATAGTTGCAAGTCATATGGCGCTAAAATTCGATCGAAATGTGAACAAATTATTTCATCACTAAAACAATGTTCAAAAGACTATTTCTTGGAAAACAAATAACTAACGCTTATACAACTAATGCAACCATTAAAAATTAATTATCCAAGAAAATTAATAAATTCAAAAAAAAACTACTAACATCATTAACAATGAATATATAACTACTAGTATATATGGTATATTATCTTATCATTTAATTGTCGCGTACCTCAAAAATTTCAATTATTCATTAGTGAAAGTGTGATTGAAACTAACATGCAATACAACAAACTTGTATAATCGATTCGAATTATAATTAAACGCAGATATACTGATAGCTGCGACTAAAATGATTAATTATTTTCAATTTGATAAATGATAAATGATATCTCGCAAGTTATGTAAATTAAAATAGCATTTAGAAGTAAAATATAATTCATTATTAGACGCCATTAAATAATAAACTATTATTAGTAAAGTTGATTGCGTAAAGTTTACAAAATTATTGCGAAAATAAAATTGAAATTAAAAAGCTGTGTGACGACGATTGCCACATCAAAATCGATTCCCGAAACTTTTTTATTCTCGGTCTCTAGTATAAAACGCATTTACGGTATAATTAAACGCGTATATATTATTACTGTATTGCACAGCTGAATATATTATGTAAGAGAAAATTTCCCCCTAAGATAAAGGGCACATTTAGATTCGCGTTTTAATTTCGCAAAAAAAATCTAAAATTATAAAACTCACTAAAATGGAGGAAAATTGAGTTATGAAAAAAATAAGATTCGAATTAAAATATCAAAGTTTTTCTATCAAAATACCATTAGTCATGCAATTCAGACATAAAATTTGACGAGTATATAGACCTAAAAATACATTTATCGTAGTTTGCTATTGTGAAAACAAGCTTAATATCGCGATTATTAGCTCATCTGTCTGATTATTAAAGAGCAAAAACTGATTATATTGTGTATCTAACGATAACATTGATCGTGAAAAAATCTCGATTTTGTTTTTAGTTTTCTATTATTATTTTCTTTAAGTAAACAGAAAAACATTTCACCGCAATTATGTTTTGCACAATCTATTTATGAGTTACCGTATATAAAATGTAATATTGAATATTGTACAATATTAACGGCATTAAAACAATCGATTTTGTGAACGAATATTTGTATTTCAGACAGATCTCTCTCTCTCTCTCTCTCTCTCTCTCT
>JAQGAW010002399.1:0-15325 GCA_034698025.1 Phthiracarus crinitus | reverse complement strand
AGTGGGGAAATAATAGAAGGGGAAGTAACCAGACATATAATTCACTGACGCCTCATCACCACTGGACTATCTATGATTCAAATGGAGAAAGCAGAGGATATGAGCGCAATTGGAACAAAACGCGTGGCACGTGAGCACAGCCTAAATGATTCAATTGTGGAAAAATAGGAAACATTGCTAAGTTCTGTAGAAACAAAGAGCTAATCATATATCCGCCCAGAAAAAAGGCAAAAACAACAATATTGAATAAACGAAATATAAGCTCAAAAGTTAAGCAAATGATTATAATGTTAGCTTTTAATCAATCAACAAATATTACTATATATAAATCTCATAATTTTACTGTTTGTCTGTGCTCCCCTTTATTTGCTCTTCTCTTAATAGTTCCATCCCTTGACTTCAATGTATTTATCTCGAAGAAAAGGGAATAAATGGACAGGTATGGAACATAGATAGTCCAGTGGTGATGAGGCGTCAGTGAATTATATGTCTGGTTACTTCCCCTTCTATTATTTCCCCACTGAATGATTGTTTCATCAAATAAAACAAGAGTTTAGTGGGGAAATAATAGAAGGGGATGGAACCAGACATATAATTCACTGACGCCTCATCACCACTGGACGATCTATGATTTTAATTTTGCATGTAAGCGGAAAAACTTATTTACTCTTAGTTTAATTAATTTAATAATTATTAATAGAAAATTGTTATCAGCAATAGAGCTTAGCAGTGCAAATCATAGAATGCGTGTTATTTTGATATCTAATAAAATTCCCATATCGTAGCTTTAAAGCTTTAATTTGATATATATTTATGAGAATATCACGAGAAACAAATAAGTCATTTGAAAATGAATGTGCAATAATTCCGTGTGTCAACCACTCTGTTGAATGAGTTAACGTACAACAATCACAAACTTAGATTCGTTTTTATAATAAACTAAATAAAGGAATACACAAAATTACATTTTATACAACTTAAATAAAAAGTAAAATTTTTACATGTATTTCAAAGGAATTAATTTAATTTTAAATTTATCGTCAACATAGTATCTAAATAATAAAAGTTACCATAGTGTGTGAATTTTCTCCGCGCCCTTACTTTGTAAAGTCTGTCTCGAACTAACTCTCACTCTCTGTCTCTCTCTCTCACTCTTTCACTCTCATTAAAAGGTTAAGGGCAGACGAGTTTTCAGATTAGACTCTAACTTAACATAAGCCTATAAGCCAGGCTTATTCAACAAAAAAGAGAAAGATAACGAAACGGTATTAAAGTCAAGTGAAATGCTTTGCAAATTAATTTTATTGCGCGTGGCTTTTGTATTGAGCGAAATAGCATATACCACCAAACATTCACGTGTGCTTTATTTCCCGCATTATACAGTACAATGTCGTATATTTCGACATATCATAAGTTACATTATTATTAAAAATTCTTTTGCGGTTTTTTTAATATAAAAGAACGCATTTATAAGTATTCAAAAATAAAATATTCAACGAAAAATTAAAGCAAACGTTAAAGTTAATGAGAACTTTAGAGATAAAAACATACACATTAGCTCTCAATAATTTAGTAGTTTAGACTATACTATGTTATATTTTCGTTCATATATATATAGTTATGTTTACAAGTTATAAATATAAAATAAAGCGTCGATTATTTCTAGAATTTAATATTTGAATATTATCCAAAAAAAAGTTGCTTTAATATAGATATAGCTAAACAGCGTATGATATGAGAAAATAAGTCAAATGTTAAACTGTTAGCTAATTATGTGCAAAATACTTTAAGATTTAAGGAATGTTTTTAGAGGTACAAAAAATAGCGTTTGAAGTAATGAATAAAATATAAATTATTTATTAAAGTTAGTGATAGCAACAATTGATCAGATAATAAGCTTATTAATTTCATAGAAATGTAAACGAATAGTTATATGCTTTAGGGTTTGATGGCTGCAAACTCCGCATTTAGCTATAAATTATTTAAGACATAAAAATCTTATCAATTCTTGTTGCGTTTCAATAATGGTGAAGCGAAAGCATTAATAAAAAAGAGCTAAATAACACTATTTTAGGTATTATACGTACTATAAATGATAGTTTTTAATTAATTCCACTGCAAAGAAGAAGCGAACAGAGAGTTGAAGGAAAATACCGAACAATATCGTTCAATCTACTCATTCAGCATATAAAACGCATTCAGTCTGTTTGCACTCAACCAAAGTTAAACTAACTTTTCCGAGACTAAAATCAGGAGATTGTATACAAAAGATGTACAAAATGTTTAAAATGCTTGAAATTAGAAATAAGAAAATTAATTTAAAAAATATGAATGTATAAAAATTTAAAACCAAAAAAAATGACAAAAAGTAATTTAAAGCTAACGTAATTAGAATATAAAACAGAGCGAAATTTTGAAAGAATTTTTTCTGCGTTACAATACTGTCAATTAATTAGACAGGAAAAAATGCATACAAGTTAATCTGTTTAGTAAAACAGAACTCTCGCGAACAAATATGATAAAACGAAGAGCAAACAAGTGCGACACATTCATATAAAACTCATTTCTAGTCCATATTAATTCTAAACGTTTATGGTTTATGATAAAAGATTTATTAAGATAGAAGATTCTGTTTCATTAAAATTAGTTAAATCCAAATATATTTGTTACTAACAAAATCCAAACATAGTCTAATTTATTTGCTAACACACCGAATGTTGAACTGACGGTTAACAGATAATGTCAAATATATATGTTCAAACTTCTACGAGAAACTGAGCAAAAAAGAATTCATGATTTTGTGCGTGTTTTCGTGTGTGGTGTACGACATGATCTGAGAGAATCGATTCTTCTAAACATAATTCTTGCTTACCTTTCGAGACAAGTAGCGACTAGTGTTAACACACTGGCAAATACAATAACGGTCTGCAGGTAAAGCATGGCAGTGCACAATCTATCATTCAATGCGTACCAATTGGCTGGTGCTATCAATTCTAATAACTTTACAGGCAAAACAAACGCACCAACAAGAAAGTCACACGCGGCTAAATTAACTATATAACAGTTAACAACTGTCTGCATTTTCCGGTTCGACACTACCGTATAGCACACTACAAAATTACCGAATAATGCCAATGCCATTATCGTTAGATAGAGCAACAAAAACACAATTCTGACCGATGATAATTGCGTTAAATCCGGATAAGGAACGAACCCGTCGTACCAGTCGTCGGAAATGTTAGACACGTTTGTCTGGTATAAACAGTCGGCGGTTGAGATTAACAAGTGTTTATCGTTAGTTCTGTCGAACGCTGAATCGTTGCATATCGTTGTGGTCGTAACCAGCAATGAATCGACGCTAGCATTTAATTTGTAATTTGTGGACATTGCTGTGACTCTAGAGAATTAACTTTTTAATTTTAGATGATATCAGTTTGCGAAACACAACGAATAGAAAAAAGATTTTGCCATGTTATGAACAAATGATATATTATATGATAAAAAATATATACACATCACTAAATAAATAAAGTTTTTTTAAATGAAACGTATACTTAAACTGAAGTATGGAATCAGCTTTTGTAAAGAATAGTAATAAATATTTCGGTGCGATTCACCTAACAATAACACTTGAATTATTAGATCCACCGACTATAAAAAAATAGTTGTGATCACTTAAACTCCGCAATAAAGATTTTGTCGTCGAAATGAAGTTGAATAGTAAGGCAAAAGCATCTTAAACACAAACTTCGCAATTTGGTGTGTAATCGGATGTATTGCGCGCCTGCGTTCATGGCTTAGTCACAAGAGAATGTGTATGTACGCTATTATTATTATTATTATACCTTATTTATTCACACTTCACTCGTTTTCATTTTTTGAATGTACCGATACATAATAGAAAACTAAATATGCAAATTGGTTTCGATTACAATACTCCCGATCAAACACAGTTAATTGAAGTTTTTACAAAATTTTTTTAACTTCGTATTTACTACTAAAAAAGGTTTTACAAATTAAATCTTTTATCCTATATCTTGCATAGTATTTTCCTAATTCAGAGTAGGTTTTCAAAAAAATTTAATTATAAATATATTTTTTAGATAACATTTAACATACCATAACTTTTCGAAATATACAAGAAAAAAGATTGCGAAATCTGGTGAAGTATAGGAATTAAGTTTAATACTGTAAGCTTACATTAGTAACGTTGTCCATAAGCTTTGTATGATCCACGCGTAGTCTAGTCATCGAAAACCTATTCGAAACTTTATTCAGGCTCATTCTTGGAAGATTCATAAACAAGACTATTTAATTTATTTGAAATCAATAAGAATCTTTTAGATGGAATCAGTCTGACAAAAAGGAGGTCAGGGAGGGTTCTTCTCAGGATTTTTCATAAGATTCACCCCAAACCATCATCGTCTAGGATACGCTGACTTGAATTATTACTCAATAAAATAAATTATTATAACTTATAGAATTACATATTTCTAATTCAATTTTTGTCATGTAAGATATTTGGTAGCAAAAAAGATCTTTATTTTCATTAATCTCTCTGCAAAACGAAAAGAATCAATCTTTATGGAGTTCAATACATAATTTAAAAATTTTAAAACGTAAATTAAAAAGAGTTATTCAGACTAAAACAAGCGCTTGAAGGCTCTAAGTAACAACTTCTCGGTCTCGCCATATCGAGCTCAGGCGCAAAGTTCCCAATCCAGTGGAAATCGTTAATCATGAGACATTGTTAAGCTTAATAAACAAAAAAATTTTGATATTAAATTACATAATACATTCAATGACACGATGCTTCAAAAAAACGTTTGTAGTGTTATTTTATTATGTAATTTTAGCTTTTGTTTATTTTGCTTTTATATACGATAAGCGCATATTCTACGTGATCTTTCGTAGTCAACATCAATTTTTCTTTCTGAATAAATATATTTACTTTCCCTTACGTATGTCGGTCTGTCTTTCATTTCAAAAAACTTTATAAGAATAGATATGTTTTATTAGATTAAACATTGATTACTGATTGATGTACTGTTACGTAAATCTATCACGAGATTAATCTTTTGTATGTAATATAACGTATCGGAAGAAAAAGCTTTATTATCAAAAAAAAGACAATATGAAGTAATAACGCATCGCATTATTATGGATCTAATCGTAAGACATTCTAAAATAACGGTACTATACTTCGTGATTACATCATCGCCGCAATAAATATGTTCAAAGTTTATCGTCGGTGTTGATTGCTTTAAACGACGTGGTAAATCTTTATAGCAGATATTGGCTCGAAGTAATAATCTTGAATTTAGAGATTAACTTGATATTGCAGCGATCAATGCCTTAATTTAATACTGTAACAAAATTTGAGAAAAAAATGTTGTATTTAAGTGAAAAAGATTAAGAATTTAATTTTAAAAAATTTCTTTTAAACTAAGCCTACTTCTATTGAATTTTGTTAAAATTATATAAAATCCATAGTTTTTCAATAGAATCTAATAGTGTGTTATTAAAAACTAAATCTAAGGAATTAAATTTTATTCACCCATTAAATCTTTATTTTTGAGAAGCGTTTTTAGAGCTTATGGAAGAAATAATTCTGTGACTAACACTATGTAAGTTAAGGCTTGAGTGTTAGCACTAAAAGTATCAACATTTTTCCAGTTCAGTTCTAATCCTATGCTTAACCAATACTAAATTAATTGCATCTCTAAAAGTGTAATAAGTTTGTTCACTTCATCGACATCTTTTAATTTATTTGCGGTCACAATATATATTTCTATACAATCACACATAAAAATTTGAAGATTTACTTTCATGTTTATTTATTTATTATAGTTTGATTAAACATATGATTGGGCTGTTAACATAATAAAACTCTAATATACACTTTAATTAATATAAATAGCTATACACTAATTGAATTTATCAGTGGAAGCGTAAATCCCTTTCAAAACACAGCATAAAGCGGTATAATGTGCAGAATTTACATTTTTCTGGCGATTTGGTACATTAACTTATCATCGACTACTGACTTAGTTATGCAAATAAACTAATAGCAAATATTTTGCTTATGTAACGCAATCAAAATAATTTTGGTATTACAGTACCGCTACTCGAGTAGTTCCGTGAATATGTTCTTATAACTACGTATACGTACAGCAGATCCTCAACGTTTTCCTAATTTACAAATAAATTACACAATCATTGAACGTTTTTTACTCAGTTTTATTATTAGATTTATTTTATACTGCGCTTACATTTAGAACTTTTAGTTTATTGATGTTTGCGTAAATGAGGTACTAATTTATATATTCATTAAATAATTCTATATTATAGTTTGGAGTTATTAATCTAATTTTTTCTCTCGAAAATCCACTCCATTTTTTACGTTTAACGAAAATTTGTAAATTTTGCCTTTGTTCACTAATTTATTCATGAATATTATAAAAAATTGATTAAATTGTTATGTAATAAAGTTGTTAGAGTTCTCTCTTTCAAAATCTCTTTCGTCTCTCTCTCCCTCCCTCTCTCTCTCGCATTCTCTCATACGTTCGATCGTTCACTCATATCTCACTTGCTTTAATTAAATATATTTAGTCAAATATCGTTTATAATTATATACAAAGGATATATAATTATTTCATAATAAATGTTTGCTGAATGCGCTAATAAGCCATTAAATTTAATTAAATGTAAACATTATGTAAAGATAAAGATTTAATATACGGTATATTAACGATAAGCTTATACAATGAATGACAAAAATCGACACAATTCTTATTGCGAAAACTAAAGATAATAATAAGCTCATGTATCAGCTCAGCCCAAGCTTAAACGAGCTCAAACTGAATGCCAGCTCAAAAGAATGTTTTACTTAAATCTAAAGTTAGATCAACTTGTGACCAACATTTTATAAGATCTTTAAGATCAAACTTTAAGCGAAAAGCTTCTTAATGATTTAAATGAAATATTACGGAATTATAAAATATATTTAATTTCATTAAAGTATTATACTAGATTATATCATTTATATTAAACTATAATAGCATACTTTAATGAAATATGCACTTTAAAGTATGAGACCAATGAATTTCAAACACTCACTTTTTTCCGTTATAAATAAAACTACCGTATGAATTATTAATTTCACATTAATTTTAATGTAAAATCAATTTTAAAATTTTATTCGCTCAGTTTGTAAACAGTGAAGTTAGACTAAAGTAGAATTGATTTTTTCAAGGAAACAAATATCGGATATTAATTAACTTTATATAAGTTGACCACTTATAGAACACCTTAAAAGTTTATCATTTATCTCTTAGAATACGTATATGAATTGAGCTCAAGCTTTTAGATTCTGGTTTTAGAGCTTAAAATTAACAAAATTGTGATTAATCACATTATAAACAATAACAAATAAATTACTTGATACTATCATATAAAGAATAAACAGGTAGATAACAGTTGCATAAAAGATGATACATTCTGGCATTATATCGAATAATAAATAGATTTTATGAATTTATTGTTAACATTAGTGGTCACACATATGAGTGTAAACATTTTATTAGTTTCATAGAAATTAGTTGTTTACTACTGTTTTAGGGAACAGGAACTCATGTTCAGGTATTACTATTAATTTTATATATTCATGCAGTAACGCTTACATATCCTAAACACTCTAGCTTTTCTACAATTAGCCTAAAAACGAGATACAAAAAATAAATAAATACTATTAAAGAATAAAACTAAATATTGTCAAAAAATATCAAATGTCAATTTTAAATTTATTTATTTTATAAACACATTTGTTTTATTAACGAGGGTCTCTATTTTTTAAGTTTTATTTGATTTGAAGTTCTTTAAGAATCAAATCAATTATATTTCTTAACGTTGAGGCTCCCAAACTATGGGTCGCGACTCAAAATAGAGTAGTCGTAAAATAAAAATGGGTCTCAAGCATTTTTAAAATTAACATTAGAATCGGGTCGCAACAAAAAGTTGTTTATTATTCTATTAAAAAATTTAAAATCTATACTTTTGCTTTTAGTAGCAATTAAACTTAGTAGAAGACAAAGTTACAATGTTTATTGAGAAATTACATGTCCATTATTTTTTTGAAAACCAATAAATCTGGGTCGTAGAAGAATTTTATTGGATATTTTGAGTCGCAGAAAGAAAAGTTGAAAACCACTGTCTTAACGAATATAAGCATATTTGACGCTTATTGAGGCTTAATGTGCATAGCTTAATGCGATTATACATATTCTGTGTTTTTATTAAAAATTAATATTCAAATTGAATATTTTGAAATTTTAAGAAAATAATAAAATTTAGCATATTTAACATAGTTTTTGAAATAATATTGGTTTTAATTGATGATTTTTGAATGTTGATTGTTTATTTTTGTCAAGTTTTAAACTTTTAAATAATTTTTTTAAATGTCGGTTTAAAAGTCAAAAAATTGCTCATTAAATCCAATGAGTTTTCAGATTTCGTAGAAACCTTCGTCTAGGTCTCAAGAATCTAGAATAACACACGTCACATAAATGATATTTTATTCGCATAAAATAAAAATTCCATATTTATAATTACTTTTTGAACATTAGATTCTTGTAAAGACTGTAAGCATTTATATTTTAGACATGGATATTAGGCTTAAACTTAAGTCGAAAAAGACATTTAGTGTAAACCAATGTATACGATGTATTTATCTCGAATTATTTTAGGCTAAACCTGTTATAGCCTTAAAACAAAGTACAGGTACTCAATATAAAGTACAGTATAGCAACAAAGTACAAAGTAGAGACGTTATATGACGTAATGCAGCACATTATTAGAGAATCTAATTACCTGTTAGTTGTCTATATAAATTGATCCATTAGTCACTATTCATAGCGGAATAATTGCCATTATTAATAAGGCGCCATACTTTAAAAACATCTATTAAACGTAATACAGTATTAGGAGTTTGTCGATTCCGGATTAGAAAATTTGTAATTTCTATTTCAATTTTGCATATCATATGAGATATTGCAAACTCGATCAATATTTCAGGTATAAAAGTAATAGAGAGACTGAAACCTTAGGAAAGGGATGATAGAAAGATATTTATGGAAAGATCGTTTGCGGGTAATCAAAATTTTATAATTCGGACAATTTCGGGTAATGAGCTCAATCGATCATCTTTAGCAATACGATAAAAATCAGACAAAGAAAAATGAGGTCTACGAAATTAACTGAAAATTGTGACGAATCCCAACAATATAATCCCTAACATATTTTCTCTGGTATTACATTATTACCAAAAATTAATGAAGAATTTGTGAAAATCTTAATTATTTCAAGTATTGAATTACATAAATTTTATTTTTCATTCATATGAAAGACGCGAATACGGGTTGTGTGCGAAGACGTTACTCGTAATCACATCTGGGGTGTAGAATAGCTCAGTAGACTACGGGATCTTCAGTAGAATGGATTACCAGAGTGGACGAGCTTACCATTTGCTGTACGGTTACAGACTCTGGACAGTTACAGTTACTGATCGTTACGTGAACACTGAGTTACAGATCAGCTGTGATTTTTGATTATCACTGAAATACTTTAATTAATAAATATTTTAACCAAATAATTAACTTATTATTTGTTGATTTGATTATTGGCAAAGAATAGCTTTGGCTAAACTGCAGATTCAATTGGAATCGATTTATAAATTACTTTAACTTAAATTAAGTGACACGTGTTTAGTGTTAACTATAATTATTTTATTTTGTGACTGTTGTGTTCTAAAGCCAAACAAAAAGTGAATACTTAATACATAAAAACTATTAGTTGATGAAACAAAACGTTAGTTATGAGTAATAACTCATTAACAAAAAACAAAGTTTGCACTGTTTAGTTATAAAAACGATAATTTAGCGTAAGGGGTCGGATATGCGTCCCTCAACTATATGTATTTTTATTAAAATATTAAACAATTATTAAAATTATTTATTAAATTTTCCATGATCCTTTTGATATAAATGTTTAATATAATGCACAAAATATTTTGCACAATTTCACTTTTATAATGTTGCAATTATAAATCAATAGAAATCGATTTTATAAAATAAATCAACTTATTTATATGACAACATATATATTGATTTGGGATTCACTGTCAGTCTGTCCGTCTGTCTGTAGACAAATTAGCTCTACCATAGTAATCAGCACTTATTCTAAAATTGTTTATATTAACTAAGGGATTTTTCCTTTATGTTAATTAAGGGATTTTCCGTTTCTTTATATTTTAAAAGGGTCTATATATTAATGAAGCAATTTCGATTTTTATATTTATTGTGGGATTTTACCGATACTTTATATTTATTAAGCCATCTTTATATTAATAAAGGGATTTCGATTTTTATTTTTATTAATGGATCTTTATGTTAATAAAGGTATTTTACTGCCAATGCTATGCCACTGCCAATGAATATGCCACTAATTAATAGCTATGAAATTATAAATCAAACGCATTGCTATTTTTTTGTTGTAAATTAATATGAAATACATAATATAAACTCCTATGAATTGTGTGGTTATACAATTATGATAAAATAATTCAACAGATATCCCACTTTGTGGATTTATATTAATCATAAATGATATTTATATTTTCAAAACTAATATAAAAGTTTTTCGCAGTCAAGTCAGATATTATTACTGTTCCTCTCTTGTCTTTCATTGATTTTGTTCGTAAAATATATAAATAACTAATTTTACATTTTATTGTTAAATTTATTGCAAACTAATTAACTAAACTATGGATTAAAACTAATAAACTATTTATTTATAACTATACATCATATTATTAATATTGAATAATTTTATTTAAATTATTTAAGTGTTTGTAAATATTTTAAATTAATTTAATAAAATACTATCATTTGCTATCTATAATCGCTTATCCTATTTATTCTGCTAATATAAGCATTTCCCGATACAGAAAAATTTTTCAATGGTAGCTGTTGATGATGTTGAGATTAATATATTAATAGCTATATTTTGTAAAATTGTAAAGTTATTAAATTGTAATGTATTATTTAACAAAAACAAAATGGATCGATTTTCCAATTAAATTTTCAAATGTAGTTTTAATGAAGAGACTATAATTATTTAAATGTTTATCCAGATCTACAATAAATATATAGACTGAACTGGAGTTTAAATTATCGTATTTTCTAATTCAGCTTCGAATTGTTTTAAAAATTATAAATTTCTTTCTTGAATTTCTGTTTTGATTTCAATTTCTTCATGTTTATTTTAATGTTAATAAAACTCTTAAATGAATCTTTTTAAAATTACTTTATTATTTATCTAACAATTTAGAATAACATGGATATAAAAATGAAGCATATGTATAAAATATATCCAAAATTTTTTAATTATTTGGTTTGTATTATTATTTCAAATCTGTTTAATAAAATTTTACTAAAATTCACTGTTGTTATTGAAAATGAATTCAAATGATGCTTTAAAAATAAAATTTAAGAACAAAATTTAGAAATTGTTGAATTTAATAATAAATTACAATTATTAATATAATTATTAATTTTAATTACATAATTTATTTAATAATTCATTTCAATTTAATTTCAATTTCATTTCAAATTCATTTCAATTACATTTTTAAACTTATATTTCATTTCCATTGCATTTCGATTTCAATTAATCGAAATGTAAAATGAATTATAATTTTGTTTTCAATTTCAATTTTTAGCTTTTTTAACGTTTTAAAGCTAAATTTTGTATGATTAAGATTAAAAATGTATTAAATTTTAATTATAATTTCTATTTCAATATAAAATTTATATCAATTGCATTTCAAATTCAATATTAAAACAAAATTAATTTCAATTATATTTCAATTTCGATTTATAAATTAATTTTTATTTCAATTGCATTTCCATTACATTTTTTAATTGATATTTAATTTCCATTGCATTTGGAAATTGCATAATTTGCAATGCTCCAAAGGATCTATTGGAAATACATTTCCATGTGTGTGTTTTTCTGTCTGTAGATCGTACTTTATATTTATTAGGGGTTTTATCCTTTATATTAATAAAGGGATAGGAATCTTAAAAAATACAAAGTTATCTCGTTATGTTTATTCATACATTTTCTTGCATTAATTTTAAATCTTACAGTTTTTGTTTTTTGTGTTTGTAAGTCTGCAATTAAATTATTCTGATCTTATTTAAAAATAATAAAATTCTTATTAAATTTCTAATTTTATTTACTATATCATTTTGTAATAAATTATAAAAACAAACCAAAAAATTTATACTTAATGCAAATAGAAAGTAAAAAATAAAGTAAAAGAAAAAGACTAGAAAAATTGATCATATTGAATGTAAAATTAAAGAAAAATAAAACTAAATTTATAGAACAAAGACGTAAAATTATTAAAGTAGAAATCTTAAACGAACTTTCATTTAATATAAGTAGTTTAATATTTTTATCAAATTAATATGTTTAATTATAATTTCAACTCTAGTATATTTTTGTTACTAAAGTTTGCTAAAAGAGAAATAAGAATAAAAATAATCAGAAGTCATCGTATACACCACCATTATTTCTAACTAAAACTTTCAAAATAAATAATTATTAACATTTAATAAATTAATTACAGTTCGTTATTTTTCGTGCGAAAACAAAAATTAATTAACCTGTACTTCCATTTTTAAGAATTTAAATTGAATTCTAAATTTAAAATATTTTAAATTTAATTTAATAGAAATTTTAATTAAAATGAATTTTTAAACTGTAAAAAATTAAAATTAAATTGTAATTTATAGTGTTGGAAAGTCTTAAATTTTTTCTTTGGATTTGCTTTCGTTTTTAAAATTTTTTTTACACATTTATGATTTCAAAGTTATTATCGGCATTACTATCGTTTAAAGAGGATGATGAATTTGTTGGGCTATTTCCTAAAATTGATTGTTTTCCTCCTATCGTTTCATCGAATAACATTCGACTCTCAGTGGAATTTAACTTTATTGACAGAAGTTCTACACATAACTTTCCATTTGTGTCATAATTCCGATTATTTGGTATATTTGACGAAAGTTCTGTAGAATTATATTTGGTTTATTCGTTACCTACACTACTCATATCACCATTATCTGTAATTTAAAAAGATTTATAGCTTTTCTTATTCGTTCTTGTATTGTGTTTCGTTTCATCGCCATTACTGTTTATAAAATGTCGATCAATCATTTTTCGTTTGTTATACTCCTTTACTCTTAACACACATTAATTATAAAATGCAAATTCTTCACGTGATATATAATAGTGTTGTTTCCATTTTTTAGAATTGAAATTAAAATTTAAAATATAATTCCATTTATATTTCAATTAATAGAAATTGAAATTCAATGAAAACAAAAAAATATAAAAAAATAGAAATTGAAATGGAATTTAAATAAAAACTAAATTAAAAATCGTAATCGAAATGCAACATTAACACAATAACTAAAAGTTCGGCCAAGTCAGAATTGAAAATATTCTAAAGCCTCTTGTGATCATTCTCGATCCTCGAATTAAGAGCTTAAAGAACATATCTAGTTTTGCAAAAATGCGTTACCGCATCATCACACTATTTAATTATAGTTATTAATGAGATTGGATAATAAATCACTAGAAATATGTTAAAACAAGAAAGAGTGCGAATATACATAATGAGTTCACTTTGTGTTATATTCTTAATTCAATTAATTTTATACAATTTAAAGTTAATTCAATAGTTTAGTCATTTAGCCAAATGTGTAGTAAATATTTATGGCATTTAAATTATTTTTTATTGTTGCACATCTATATTTATTTTAGTTTTGTTTTAAAATATTTTGAAATTAACTAAATATTGTTTCAACAAAAATATTCTATAGTTTTATAATATATAATTGTAAATAGTACTTCATTGAGTGCATTGTAAATTATGATTCAGTTTTGTTTTATCTTTCTTAGATTCAATCTCAAACATCTTTTGTTGATATTGGATACTCATTCAATCTTATAAACGCATGTCACTTGTATAATATTTTAAGCAACAATTGTTGTACGTTCCACTAATTATTACCCGAATTAGTCATAACAATTTTATTTATCCTCGAAAATTTTATTTTATAGATATTCTTATTGTGCATTTAGGATTTAAGTCGATTTTTTTTCATTTTAATGACAATAGTTTTACCATTGTTAAGCCATTTATAGCCTATTATTCTCATATTTTTTTGCCAATTTTTAGACTAAAATACAATATACGTTTTATTTTAAGCCATTTGATGACATTTTAGCCCATATTAAGCTATATTTAGTCTAATATTTTCTAATATTTGTCATTTTAAATCGATTTTTGACCGTATTGAAACTAAATTTAGCCAAAATTGAGCCAATTGTTAGGCATTAGTTCTAAAATATTTTTGAAGATATAAGTATTTTCTCATCGTCTTAAATATCTAAACTATATCAATATATATTCAGATATTTATTAATATTAATTCTATTTTAATTGGTTTAAAACAATAAGCTATTTGTAAATATTAGATACCAAATTAAATTTTTTAATTGAAGTTAAAACTGTAAAATTAAAATATTGTAAATATATGCATAATAATTATTAATTTTTATATCAAAAAAATGGATATTATAGTCAAACAAATATTTTTGTGGCCAAATATTTATTGAAAATATAAATTATAATTATTGTAAAGTTTGTTATATACTTAGCAATGTATAAAACGAATATAATAAATTTTATATAATGGTTTAGGCAACAATAACAACAAATATAAAATGTTAATATAAAATATAATATAAAATAAAATGTGCTTTAAATTATAAATCCAATTTGGAATAGATTATTAAAACAATTTTTTAAAGTTTCAACAGAATGGCTTATACTGTAATTGAAATTTGCATTTGTAAATTTTTTTAAATTAACAAGAACTATAATGAATATTCAAAATTAACTCAATTTTTTTTATATTATATGTTAATTCTAAATAATAAGCTTTTTTTGTGAATCAAAGATTTTTAGATTTAATTATTAAAAAGTTATTTTATTAATTTTTGGTTATATTGTTGCACATCTGTATTTATTTTTGCTTTAATCACACTTTATATATTTAGTCACTTTTATCTAGTGTTGTTTCCATTTTTTAAAATTGAAATTGGAATTTAAAATATACTTCCATTTGCATTTCGATTAATTGAAATTGAAATGGAATGGAAATAAGATAAAAAATAAAAATTGGAATAGAAATGC
>JAQGAW010002398.1:0-15327 GCA_034698025.1 Phthiracarus crinitus | reverse complement strand
GTGACTGATATTTTTTATATGGTGACCTATTAATTGTTAGAATTTATTCATTTGTTTTACTCTGTGATATATATATAGGTATATCGAAACAAATTAATGCATGAGTTATTGTTTACTCGTAATATGCCTTCATTTTTAGTGAGTAATTAAACTGGAAATTGCTTTCTTTAATAAAGGGAGTGAACGAGTTTTTTGTTCAATACATTTTACGCGGAGTAATACCTTATACAACAGTTCCTGTAATCATTTCTCACAGTTGTGTTAGCATAACAAAAGCATACTTCGAATTCTAGTTCCCTTGCAATATCTTTTTTTTATTAAGAAATGCATTACAACTTAGTTGTTCCAATGATTATGAGAGATTAGAATATAATTGTTTTAAAAAAATTAATAGAAGTACAATGATTGAGATTAAAAATAACGGCATTGAACGGCACTTATATTTTAGTTAAAGTTGAAGAAAATTAGATTTAATAAGTACATGAGTTTTTTATACTTATGTGCACATAATTTAAATTTTGATAATTTAATCTGATTATAATTTACCATGGAATTAATATTCGCTGATTTCGATCAAAATAATTGTGTAAATTTTATGAAGTGTTAAAATTTTAATTAAAGTGTTTAAATTAACTTTAAAAAATGGAATCATTTTTTTCATAAAATTGTAATTTAAAATTTTTTAGTATTTGCCTATTTTTTTATATTTTGTTATCCACATTTGAAAATTTTTCAATTGCCAGAAATCGTATAAATTCAAAAATTAATAACGAATATTTAGTACGATATGAACGTGTATACAGCATTACATTCCATTTAAAGTTTAAATCTTTCAAATAATTAATGATTCATTGATTCATAATCCTTCATAGCTTTTTTACTTACAAACTGAATTAAACACAAGAATATTAAGCGTTTTTTGATTGAGATAAATAAAAAAATTATTTCGCTAAGCTATAAAAATTTCTTTTTTAGAATTTATCACAAAATTTTTATTAAAAAAATATTACAGATACTAAAATATCTGTTTGATTGGTATGCGTTATGCAAAAACAATTTAAAACTTAGTAAATTAGATTTTTTTGCAAATAACTTCTTCAGTCAATAAAGTGATTCTAGTATTTTAGAAAATTATTCTAAATTTAACATAGAATAATTTTGATAGTCTAGTGGTGTTACTATGAGAAAACCCAACGTAATATAATAGACAAATAGTTGACCATTTTATGTAAAAATATTATTTTAATGTAAAAAATACAATTCATTTTTATTATGCAATTGCATAAAAATAGAGATTATATATAAGTTATTCTGTGGTGAGTCTACAAATAATAAGTTTGAAGTTGAGTAAAACTGAGATTATTCTTCATTTGTTATTTATATGGACAAGTAATTTGGTCTATAATTTTAAGTAAAGAAGTTTACGGGTCGGTTAACCCAACGGTTTTACCCGACGGGTTTCTTATCGGTTCGGTTCGGGTTGTTCATCAAAATTCCCGGTTCGGTTCGGGTTAAATTTTAGATATGCCGGTTAGGGTAGGGTCGAAGAACAACTACCCGTGAACATCTTTAATTTTAAGGTACAGTTCTCGTCGAAACCTTATTAATAAGCTTATTATTACGTAAAACAGAATGAAGTGAACTGAAAATTGTGATCCAAACAAGCGGTGAATCATAACCAGTTATCGTAATATCTAAGCTCCGTATTCTTTAGACTATCCTTTATTTTACCACAAATTAATTTTGCGAGTTTTAAAGCATTCTCTAATAAAAGTTAAATAATTTGTAACAATTTATCAAAAAAGAGAGAAAAACAAAAAAATCAAAACAATAAAATTAATAAACTTTTAAATGAGATAAATATTTAGGAATAATTCATACATAACACGACGAATAAATCTAATCTATAATATGAAAGATTGTAGAAATCAGATTTTTGATCATAGAATAAATGTTACGCCAAAACCTTTTATCTCATACAATACATCTTATTTTCATTCATTATTTGACATTAAAAGCGTTTTAAACAAAAACAAAATCTTATATATCCTGAAAAACTTATTTTACGTTTTGTAATAACAGCGTTATTTGAAATCCAAATGCATGTGTAAAAAGTAATAATTATATATTTCGAAGCATATATTAAATGGAAATAAAATTAAAACGCTCTACTTTTCCATTTGATTCGTTACACTATTGCAATGTTATTATTATAAGGTATTTGGTAATTATTTTAGTTCTTAATCTATGAAATATGCACATTATGAATCTATTCATTGTATTTGCTGCCTATAATCAAATGAATAGATTGAAAGGGAAATTAGAATAAATAAAAATATTTGGAACACACATTTAATTACGATTTATTCATTGATAATTATATGAAAAATTGAATCAAACTGTTGTGTGTTTGTTTGTGTGCACAATAATGATAGTGGGAGTAATAACGATAACTATAGCTATTCATACAATAAATACAAAAAACTTTGATATATTTATTAACATTTAGCATGTATTAATTTTTCTAGAGAAACAGCTCATCAAACAAAATATAGCGATAAATTAATTCAGGAAATATTTTTCGAAAAAAAGAAAATTTTCTAACAAAAGACTTTTATTTTTCCAAACAAGAAATTATTCACGTTTCTCATGACGCTATCGCGGAATAAATATTTTATAAACTAAACCTATGCTGATTTTTTAATTAAATGTATAATAGAAAAGGCTATATTCGTGTTGTAATATTCATATAACTCTCGCATTATCTCTTTCATCAGCAGTTTTAAAATACAAGACTTGTTCATTAGAATTACTTATTTTTCAACTCTTCCACCAAAAAAATTTGTATGAATTATCAAATATGTTTAAACTGCACTCAATTCCTAGTTTGTGTTTTGATTAATTCATAAATTTGAATCCGCTTTTTAATCCGCACTATTCCTATCATATAACTTATTTTCAGCAGCTGTTTAAGAACTTAATTAACCATCGCGTGATTTATATGCCACGTAACAAATTTACTACTTTTGTACGATTTTGTTACTCCTCTTATTAAAAACCACAGTATATTATAATTATAAACGATCTCTTCGATCAATGACTTTTGCTTAAAAAATAATTATTTATACGCAAACCTTTTCTATAGATTATAAAAATGTTTGGTAACGAATGTAATAGCGAATTGTGATTAAGCATAACTGATAAACTATTGATTAGAATATTAATTTTCTACTATTTTTGGAAACATAATTATAAATAAAAGTTTTATATTATTTACTAAAGAAGTGAATATTTATGTGATTCATAATTGTATCTTAATATAGACTAATAATTGCTTTTTGACTATTGGCTAAATGGATAATGTAGTTCAATAGTTGGAATATTAATTAGGTTTAACCCTATGTTTTCTTGTTTTAATTAATGGAACCTCTAATATTTTTCTTAATTTAAAATTTTAGTTTAATATATTACCTTAAGTCAAATACTTTAATTATCGCGTTGAACTTGAGTTAATCATATTTAAAAAATGTTTACTCAAGCCCTCAATTTATCTCTAATTATATCAAATATTAAATATGAATTATTTAAATGCGCTTTAAAAATAAAGCGAAGATAAAATCGTAGATAAAAATCACTCGAGAATAACGATCAGAAAAATGGTTACAAATTGTTGATTGCTTTTTCGTTGAGTCTATTATAATCGCGATTATGTGCATTCACTTATGATTCTATAAATATCTTTTAATTTGAAATTATTATGATTTTTTTTCTGACTAAAGCTTTCGGGTATAAAAAAGAGTAATCATCGTATGATTTAAAAAGATTAATCTGTAGTTTACTTTATTTTCGGCGCAATAAAATTTTTTTGGGGTAAATTGAATTTTTTAAAATATATAAGCTTATATGCGGTTTCTACAAAAACATTTAATAATTGAATATGTATTTAGGTTTTTAAAAAATTTTTATTTTTATTTTTGATTCAAAATAATTTATTTTATTGTCGTATATGCAAATAAAATTTTTTTGAATGGAATAATCGTGCAAAGCTATTACAAACTGTGATATCTCCGAACTGAATATTAAATCTTATATTTTATACAACAAAATACAGTCAATGAAATGCGTCAATAAAATTGAATATTTAAATTTTTGTTTGTGAGTTTTTCGGATTATGGATTATGTATTGTGTTTAATCACGTAATCAATTGAAATTTTTGCTTCGAACCCGTATTTATTTTAAAACTAATAAAAACAAAAAGATATATACAATAACAAGATTTTTAGTTACAATTTTAAAGCAATCTTCCGTTGAGCTTATTTTGTTTATTATTATATAACTTAAAAACAATAAATTGAATTTTAAATTTGTTGATTTCAAATATATTGCAATTATATACAATCATTTAATATAATCGTTAATATAATATAATGTTAATTCATTAAACTGTGTTACTGTGACAGCCTATTGCATAAAAATCCAATTTCAAGTGAAATGCAAACATTTTTTTGCTAATAACACTATATTTATAAACTATTTGTGTTCCACAAAATCCTACACAAAATAGATAGCCAAACAAAATTGTGATTTTATTAAACCAAATTTCTAATTATAATATTGTGTGGGACTTTCATCAAGTTCTTGAGTCAATATTCTCGAAACTTTAGGTCTAACTTTTTGCCACCGCATGTTCGCTATCGTATGCTTTCTTCTTTTCGATTTAATGGGCATATCGTAATTGAATCGCTGTTTTACATCTGTTGGGTTATTTAAATATTCGTCATAAGAGTTAATTGATTGTCGATTGTGGCGAAAGTATTCAATCTTTCTTTGGTAAAACCGCGTTATAATTAACTCGATAAATCCATATGTGCTGAGCAGTGAGAAGCCTAACCACATGCTTAGCAGACCTCCCATGTATGAAACGAATTCCGCGATCTAACCATTTATATGCAATACTATAATACTTATTCAATTATAATCAAAAACTACATTAAAACTATATTAAGCTTCAAAACTGGATTGATTTGTCCATGCGATCAAAAATGAAAATAAACAACAGTAATATATTTACGAAACAAATTTAAAGAATTTACAAAATATGATTTTTTACTTCATATTTAGGCTGATATTTGTTAATAGTACGCTCTGGTGTCCAATATCTAATCGAAATAATAGCGCAACAGTCGTGATCTGCTTGTAATGCTTCACCATTTTTACTGTGTTCCTAATATTTTGATTTATTATAATAATCAATATTTAATGCGTAAGAAATTAGTCGAATAAAAATATTAACTTAGTTAAAAAAAACTACCGAAAATCAGGATCAAACACATCTTAGGTCAAAATTTTATACAAAATTTTCAAGTTATTTTGTTGTTATCCATAAAATTTCTGAAATTTATTAGGGATCAAACCTATTTAATCCTACAATATTTTTGCTAACATTTTCGCTAAGGAAAGCATAATTAAAGAAAATTATCGATTTGATGAGTTTTAAATACAAAATTAATTCTTACAATTCGTTGTTTTGGCGGCCAAACTCTTTCTTGTTGTATAACAGTGTAGCGATCGATACTTAAAACCGAACAAATTATAATAATTATCGAAACATTAATCTATAAAAATTCCATATGAATATTAATACCTGCAATCAGATTTGCATCGACTGTTGCAATACGATTCGTGAGCTGTGAAGCAATACCTAAACCAGGACTCATTTTTTTCCTTTTCATTCGATTGGATGTTCGGTCCAACCGTCCAATCACACCATTTCACTTTATTTTCGTCCGATTCCTCGTACGAACCTCTAATAAATGGCAACTCTGGTGGCCAACACTTGCACTTCTGCATCGTTCTGTCAGCCATACAGCCTATAATACAGTTCTCCTTAGACTGCGGATGAATGAGGTACTCATTCAAATCTCTGCTACGTTTATCGTATGTCTGAGCAGAATAGTCCACACAATCAGTAGCGTAAGGTAACGGTAAAAGATGATCGGTTTGTTTGGACAGAAAAAACTCGTAATAAAATCCGGGATATATGTAAAAGCTTTTCTCCCGAACAGGCGGTGCCTCGTCGTTGTCGTGGATTATTATTTGACCGAACACTTCTTCGTTAAGCTTTGTGTACTCATTTCGACTAAAGTTCATTTTTAATCTTACGATTTCGTTTGGATGGAACGGTTGATCAGCCATCTCTAGATCCACAGCCTCTCCCTGACCCCTAATCACTGGCGATTGAGACAAACCTGACTGTATTGCGATTTCTTCCAAAAATCTTGAATCGGATTTGTGAAACAGTGTGAAACAATTACCCATGTCTTGCGATGTTTCAAGAATATTCGCGTAATTTCTAATTAATTTAATTGTTTTGCATTTTTCATTAATATATAATAAGCTTATAGTTAGTTATATCTGTGATTACTTGCACGGCTCTTTCGGGTGATAAGGATCGGTAGCGCATTTGAAATACTGTGGCACTAATATGTCATCATAGTTATGACCCAAACTCATAAATTCGCTTACAGTTAATTTATTTAGCAATGAACGTATCGTTTCGTCCACTAATTGCTGTTTACTCTGTCGTAAATACATTAATACGTATTTTATCAATGTTTTAGGCAATATATTATCCGATTTTTTTGGTATAAATAATTATAAGATTTTTCTGGATAATCTAGTAAATTTTCATTGGTCTTATAAAAGGGAGATTAATATGATAAATTCTATTAAATGTAATTAATTAATTAAAAGTTGTTTTATTTTCCTTATTATTCCGGTTTAGAAACTTTATTGAAATAATTTTTTAGTAATAAATTATTAAAAATTGAGCATAACATTCTATAAGTTTTTCGAATCAATATAAAGTATGAAATTTAGAAATGGGATATTAAATATCTATGAAAATATTTTCAAATTATTCCTCCTGTTTTGACAACGTTTTAGTCCAGGAAAATCAGTTTTCTAGATATAACACATACCAATTTTGTTGAATTATCATCAGAATCATAGAATTCTTCATAAGAAGACCATACTCTGTCGAATGTTTTGTTGAATTGTCTCAATTTAGACATCATTACACTAATGTTAGGATACAAATATTTATTTCAACTAAGCATATAAATACTGATATCATAAGCGTAAAAAGTTTAAGGCATGAGCACATTTACCGTATATAAGTCCATTTTAATTCAAATCCGAACAAATTAAATTTTTAAAATTTTTATAGTTTATTAGGTTATCATAAAATTAATAAGTTATTATTTATATTATTTGGAAAAAAATAATATTTATTTGGCTTTATCGGACAAATTTTAAAAAATTTAAGACTCAAGCAGGCAAAGTTAATGGACAAAGTTAATAATTCAAATTCAAATTCAATTTTTAAACTAATTTTGCTTTTTTTAAATATTCTTAAAATGTAAATCAGTTAACCATTCATACCTATTGCTATTACAAATCGTTACACCAGGCAATTGTAACTTATCCATAGTTTCCACGTAAACAAATACAGTGCTCGGAAAAGCGAAGAATAGCTGAAGAATAGATATACACTGCCAGCAACAGCCAGCTATGCACGCACTCATAACTATTAACTTAAACACATATTTAAGAAATATATGCGAGTGTTTGTCAACATTTTCTTTGTTATCATCATTAGACCCGTTTCTGCTATTTGATTGCCTATAATCAATTAAAAACTCTTTTAAAGAATTAGGTGTCGTTTGTTTGTCGCGAGGAACGTCCAGATACATATCAAGCATTTATACTTTGTTTTATGTTTCAAAGCACTCTCTCGTGAAACAAAACTGAATAAGAAATGATTGTTGTCGTCAAAGAATTTGGATATTATGAGATATATTATGCCAAAACGAAATTATTGTGTAATCAAACATTCTTAGCTCCGAATAAACATTAATAAGTACTTAAGTATATAAGTATTTTATTTGTTCAAACAGAAATCCAATCTAAATAATTGCATTTCAAATCGTTTTACGCATTTATTAACGAAAACTTATTTTAATAGTTATGAGTTACACGAGTCTATTATAGCCTAAATAATATAGTTATTTAATTAATTTCGATTAACGCTAAACACTATAATTACTAATACAAGATTATCTATAGAATTGTAGAATTTGTTTGTTAATAGGTTTTCAAACTAAGTAGAACTCACTATGAGCTAACAATTTCTTTTCATTAGTGTGTGCGTGATATTATGATATTCTGTTTGCATAAACATAATGATGATTTTATAATATATAATCGTGTAATTTATTATAACTAGTTTGAACCAGTGTACCAATAATTCTTATTTCGAAAGTTAAATCGAAAATCTATTGCAACAATATTTACACAAATGAGATTCGGATTATTAGATACAATAAACTTAATATTTGTTGTCATTTGTAAGAATACCAAAAATAACTTTTTATACTGTAAAATTAATTTAACTAATTTTAAAATAGCAGCACATTTAAAAATTCTCATTAATTAGTGGAGAATTACCGGTACTATTATAACAAACAATACTGCACAACAATACAAACCATTTAATCAATTAAATTTATTACGCGAAAAATTTTCAAACCTAAAATCGTAAATAAATTGTTTGAAATCTATAAACTCAAATATATTTATTAGAAATTGTATGTAATTTACATTTGATTATTTAAAATTTTTCTAATTATAAGCAATAATTTCTAATAATTGACAATAATATAAAAGCAAACTAATTCGATATCAACTTATTAACTCTAATGCTCAGCTTCTAAACATTTCTGATCATAAATGAATGATTAAATCATTTTTTAGCGCTAATTTAATATCAATCACTTATAGTACTAAACTAAATAAGTAGAGCTACAGTACTTTTAATAGATTACGTTAAATTGTTTTTTCTTGTGGCGATAAAATAATTCTAACCAAATAGTGATCAATATATAAATATGAAATAATTGAGAACACAAAGTGATAGATAAGCAAACAAATTAATTAATTATTTATAACGCTTTGCAATGCGCGCCCATTTAGCCCGAAGTTGATCCACAAGTGATGATAATTTGGCGGCGTCTGCGATACAAAATTGTCGAGTATAGCCCGAAAATAATAGACTTGTTATGGTTGTGTAATCTAGTAATAATAAGGCCGCGCCATCCACTTCCTTGTTTTAAACAAATCAATAACTTAAGCTATATTTACTAATTTAAGCTTAGATTCAAAACTACTGATACTTACATGTTCTCGTAATGTCGGCGCAAACATGAAACACTCGCTCTTTTTTAAATAGTTAAACACATCACTTATTGTCCATTGAAGCGGATTTTCGATGCGTTCATTTTCGTCGACTTCGATCTCGTTGTCTGTTTGCGAACGCTTTCGCTTTAACTTCGGTTTCACTTTTTTGTACGTTAAAAAATTGTTGGCAGGTTTTTGCTGCTTTTGCTCTTTCTCTTGTTTCTCCTGTTGCTGTTTCTGCAATTCTTTGGCATCTAATGGAATATTATCATTGCTATTCGATTCATCACTGGCTTCAACAGCAACAGTTGGTGGAACTACTCATTAATAACACAATAAATATAATAGAAATTTATCGCAAATAATACTGTAATTTTTAATAACATACGCTCAATTTTTTCCTCAGCTTTAACGATAGCAGTTTTTTTACAAGTGTTTTGTGCTACACTTTCCTCGTTATCATTATTTTCGTTGTCATCATTAGTTGGCAAAAGAGTCATTTTTCTTTTATTCTGCGCCAAGCGATTATGTCGCGCTTTATCTCTATAATAACCCGCTCTTTTCAAGTATTTATTTGACTTTGTTAAACCTGCATAGTATTAAAACTGAATTATAAAATACTTTTATTCATGCATAACACATACCGCGACAATTGGAAGGACAATCATCACCACTGTATTGATACGGAGAAAATAAATTATAGCAGCATTTTAGATGTCCGCACACACATCTGCAATACTCTTCGACTTGATCTGCGTTTCGCGCCACTAAAATGTTATCACGATATGTGCGCTTTTGATATTTGGCCTAAAATTTAATGGACACAAAATTTATATAACATATCGTACATAACATAATTCACGTTTAGAACTAACTTTGAACATAATTTCGTCACTTTTCTTAATTTCTTTTTTCTTGAGTAAATCCTGGAATGCTTGCGAACTCAATTCATTGAGAACTCTATTTGGTACATAAGCGACAGCTATAATCTTCGAAATGACTTCCTGAAGCACTAGAGTGATCGGTCCCGGACCCACATATTGAGGTAATTCGCATATTTTCGACTTTGAAAGCGCGGGACCAGTGAAACACTTGTGATTTATAAAAATTCGTGGACACCAAGACTTTGAGTTACATTGAAGTGATTGCACTTTGAATGAAATATTATTGACACAAACTTATAGTAAATGATTTGAAAATCACCTGAAGGCGAACCAGGAATATTTGAATTGCTATCATCTTCTAATTGCTCCGTTTTAATGGTTTGACATTCACTCGTCGAAGATTGAGACTCTTTAGTGACTTTATTATTATTAGTTAACAATTTGATAGCTTCGAGACCATTGTTTCGACACCAACCAAATGGATAAATATCGGTGGAATTATAAGGTAATACTGTTATCATATCAGATGCGATTTCAATCCATATTAGTGGCGGAGTTATACGTATTATAATACCTTCGCATATCTTGTTAATGAATTTTTGAGGTAAAAAAAGGAAAATAAAATTTTTAAAATAAATGCGCATTAATTATTAGCATATAAAAGTACTTTATTATTATCTCTGGGATGAATGACTTCGAGTTTAGTGTTCACTTCGAATTCGTCAATACGAGAATCTTTGATGAGAGCTACAGGTGATGCGCGCGAACCAGTTTTACTAAGATATTTGGTTACGCCTCCATCGGTAATGACGGAACCGAAATCGATACCGATTTGGTTCTCTTCGGACCAATTAAACGGTAAAAAACAGTAATTGTCATGATTTGGATGACAGAATCGAATAGATTCGTCACAATCACATTTGATGATCGAATAACTTTTATTCGGCGAAACGCATTCAATAGTTGCCGGCAAAAGCTTTAGCAGTTTATTAGGAAAAATAAGAACCTTATCGTTGTTTTTTATTTGCTCCAAACTTTCGCTTTTATATAGCTGTGGTCGACGTTCTTTTGCTGATAGTATAACCGATTTAATCAATTGATTCACTTCGCTATCGGTTTCGTGCGAGAACTTATCAATTACATCGGTATTCGCTAATTTTAATTCAAACGGCGAAATGTATACGTAATCAAAACCTAAACTAATCATTGACGATACATATCCTAAATAATTCACTCGAGGACTACAGAAATATAGATAAAAATAGTCTTCATTGTCCGATTCATTCTTTTCCTGAATAAAACAAGATTTCAAAATTTAAAAAAAATAGATTTTAAAAAACTTTGTTATGAATGGAAACAAGAAAGTCGATCGCCAACTTATAAAAAAAAATTAATTATAAAAATTCACATAAACTAAGCGTATGATACTATAGAATTATCAAATTTATCATTTGAGTTGGCATTATTCCAAAGTGAAAATAAAAAAAAACAAAAATAATTTTTCTAACATAAAAACAGCGCATTACCTCTTTGACAATGCTTGTAATCCATTGTAATTTCAAACGTCCGCCAAAATTGGCCAAAACTTTTGCGAACCAATATTTTTTTGGTTCCATTTCGTGCGCGACTTCGATAACAGTGTCGCATATAAATATATCCGTTATATTAGTAAATCCGTATTTTGTGAACAGATTTAGTTTCAAAGAACCGGTAACTGATGATTGATTTTTCGAAAAATATTTAACAGTTACGTCAACAATATTTTTGGTTTCCAGCTTCAAATTGAGCGGCGGTTCAATTTTAAAATCGCGTTTATCTCGATAATAGCCCACCGGATATAACTTACGCGTCTTGAGGTCGAACCAGAAGTCTGGTTCACCGATAGCTCCCTCCCATTTAAGCGACAATAGCTGCCCAAACGCGGCCACAACTGTGGCCAACCAATACTTTTGGGGCGAGTGTTCGATCTCTACTAACATTCCGGGTGTGAACACGTTATCCAATGACGCTTCAATCTGCGATTGATTGCAATCATTTGTTTTAATGTAAACTAACAGTTTTAAAAAGTATTTAATACATGCATTTAATTTGATTAAATACATGTTAAAACAATAACTATTTAAATTAGATAAAAGGCAAAATTTTTAAAAAAAACGGTTAATTCAGCGATAGATTATTGTGAAATATGCCTTATGACTGATTGCGCAAATAAATTGCTGAAAATGATTATTCGCATCACATAAATAGGCAAACGCTTAAATTAAGCATACGTTTAAATACTCCGGAAATGCTTGCGGAAGAGAGACGGATAGCCTACAGATAGACAGTGGAAGTGTTTTCGCGAGACAAGCGTTTTTATTAAACGATTCGTTTTTTTAAAAGGAAAGCCCCAAAGGATATATAGACACACACTCTCCGCTCCAATGTATCAGTTTCTTGTTTTTTTATGGCTTACGTGATTACAGTATTTACTGTTCACTGCAAACTTGCATTATATTTACTTTCTATAAAAGATATTCGCATCGAAAAATTTCAACTTAACGCTTATACGGGATTTTTGGCGAATATAAGCGAATTAAAAAACAAACGCAATCTAGTTTTTGTTTAATCGCTAATAAAATGTGTTGTAAGCAAAGATTATACGCGATGTGCACACAGAAAAAAGAGCTGAAAACAAATGCGAGTGAAATAACAAAAAAATATATGGGAAAAAAGTATTTAAAAAACGAAACAAATTAAATGATAATAAGATATGCGCGAAATGCATCATAAATTGATTAAAGAATGGTTTATTAAATGGTAATAAATGATGGTTAGTGTGTCATACATGCCAAAAAGCGCAGTCATTAACGGCGTTATAGTGATCGTCGTCCGCATTGTCTTGAGATTCGCGTATTGTCTCGTTTAACGATTCCGTGTTCAGCTTTTTAGTCATTGTCGCCAATTTTTTTGGTCAACAGTTTGGCGAAAGAAAAAACGCGTTAATCACTAATAAAAAACGGGTGGAATATATAACAATGAATCGGTTTGCGAAGAATTGATGCAAACCATAACATACACACAGTTTTTCAATGAAAATACTTTTAAATCAGTGTATAACTCACTATCGTTTCACTGTCTCTCTCTCTCTCTCCTATCGCTCTCACTCTCACTCTATTGTAAATGAAACATTAAAATAATTGTCTATCATTTTTCTGTTATTCAGTTCTGCTCTCATAACTCATGTCACGCACTCTATCGATGGAAACGTTTAGCTCTTGTATTGATGTTTGGTTTTGACGCCAAATACAAAGTACACGTGATTCCAGTTTTCATGTTTTTTTGCGAAACTTTTAAAATCCGTTTTTTAAAAAGATTTTATACGAAATGTCTTTGCTATTAGTGGAAGGAATTTGTCCATCGATTACCACAGACATCATTGACACGATTAAGTCAAACCCAATCAAAACAGTGGCCGAGTATTGCGCTTTAGATCACTCGAAGTTAAGATCTCTTTCACTTGTTTTTAGCATCGATTACGAGGTTATTCTGATTATATTTGCGTTTTTATAATTATAATTTGTTTATTAATAATGAATTAGATATTAGTTAAAATAAGAGAGGAATTATTAGCGAAATTTGGTTCAAAACCGATTAATATGTATAAGTTATTTAAGACACAATTAGAAAAATTAATCACTTATAATACTGGAACAAATGGGTAATTATTTTACTAAACAAATGATTAATTATGTATTTAAATAAGTTATGTTAAATTTTTCGTTGATTAGATTAAACAAATTACTCGACAATGGAATATATTCGCACGAAATAACGGAAATATGTGGACACTCGAGTGCCGGCAAAACGCAATTTTGTTACTCATTCGCCACAACTGTGTTGAAGACCACCGAAGATAAGTGCGTTCTATTCATCGATACTGATCTGTCATTTTCGTACGAACGGGTATTGAGTATAATACGCGATAGACATCCAGACGTGTATCGATCGACCGCTCTTTTAACCACATTGTTGTCCAAGTTTAAAGTTTGCAATATCTTCGATATCTTCACTCTTCTCGACTTTTTTGATCACATGTCAGTGGAGTTGTCGTCGAACGACGAAAGCGAATATAAAAACATAGGCGTAATAATTATCGATTCGCTGTCCACTCCGTTGTCTCTGAGCGTAAAGAAAATCAGTTCAGCGATCGATGAATGCGTTGACGAGAAAATGCGCACAAAATTGAAATGTCGTTCGGTTTCGCTGATGTCTGAAGTCGGCAATACATTGCACTCGTTTGCGTTAAAGCATTCGGTGGCGATTGTTGTCACCAATTCGTTAACTGTTCAGCTCAAGCAAAATTGGAAGAACTATTGCGCGGTTTCTTTAATGATCGAAAAGGAAGAAAATGATTATTTGAGGCGTATTAGTGTCACGCAAAGTATTCGATTGTCTAGAAATGACATTTATTGCGCCACTTTTCTAATTAAACAAACTGGTGTTCGCACTGAGGATACGCAGGAAGAGTGTATAACCATTGATACGCAACAAAATTGAAAATAAGCTTAACGTTTGATTTGTATTAACATATTCTGTAAATAATACCTTTTGTGTTTCATTTTAGTTTATTATTTTTATATTAAAATTTTTGAATTAAATGTATTATAAATATTTTAAAAAATTATTTTACAATTATTGAGTATTTCAAGATTATTTAAAATATAGTTTGGTACGCATTATACGTATTACTCTATGTACGTACGTTTATGTGGTAACTTAAAAACAATGAAATTATCGCATATAATTTATTTGATTCAATAATAAAATTAGAAACAATAAGCGAAAACAGTTACAGTATTAAAATGACATCGGTTTTAATATATTGTTTTGGATTTGATTTTGCTTCTAAGTTTAAAATTTGCTTATAATAATTTTTTACGGTATATAACGTTAGTTTTATTATTATTAAGTTAACAATATTAACTAAACAATAACGACTCATTCATAGAGAGCTGAGATTAATGCACACTAAAGGAACAATCATTCTAGTCATTAATTAATTGCTGGGCATAATATCAAATCACTTAATTAATATTTAGAATATGCAACATCCCTTAATAAGTATTAGAGTAGGAAATTGTTGAAATAATCAGGCCCGGCCCGAGCCCGGAAGATCTAAGTAAGGCCCGGCCCGAGCCCGATTCTTGATTAAAATATGAAGCC
>JAQGAW010002397.1:0-15333 GCA_034698025.1 Phthiracarus crinitus | reverse complement strand
TGAAACGGTAACGATAATTTTGG
Source organism: Phthiracarus crinitus (assembly GCA_034698025.1). NCBI lineage: Eukaryota > Metazoa > Arthropoda > Arachnida > Sarcoptiformes > Phthiracaridae > Phthiracarus > Phthiracarus crinitus. The sequence goes on along the minus strand of JAQGAW010002397.1, from coordinate 15,310 downwards.
GTTCGGTAACGGTACGGTAACGGTAATTAAAATATGAATATTTTCAATCACTAAATTAAGGCATAAAATTAATAGTAATTTAAATTTTATTACTGATGCCTCTATAATACTCTTGACTCAAAATATATATAATGTAAAAATTATTATGAAACAATATATAATTTACTAATAAAAAATTAACCTTAAAATATCACGATAATGTAATCACTCCTATAGTAACTATCAAAAAAATACAGTTTTATTTTACTCTATGTTATAAGTAATTGTTTATCTATGCGTTCTTTGTGTCATAAAATTTATATAATTTTAAATAATAAAGTAAAAATGGTTGACAAAAATAGCGGTGAAAATATCAGAGATTCTATTAAAAGAAACGGATACACAATTTTGAAGGATATTGGCGAAGGATCTTTCGGAAAAGTATATAAAGTTAAAAGTATTAATACAAATTTACTTTTTGCTATCAAAGAGAATCCATATATGGATGATGAAGAATGCAAAAGGAATATAAATGAAGTTAAATTAGGGGCCAAATTAAACCACAAGAATATTGTGAAATTTAACGATTATTTTGTTGATCAAAATCTGAAAATGTTATTTATTACGCTTGAGTTGTGTGACTTCAATCTTAAAGAATGGTTTGAAACTGCAAATTATCAACGAAATTTCAAAGATAGCATACGTATGTTACGAGAAATAGCTCTCGGAATTGAGTACATACACAACCAAAATATCATTAATCGTGAACTGAAACCCGCAAATATTTTAATCAAAAGTAATGTTTGTAAAATCGCTGATTTTGGTCTATCAAAAGCAAACATAGGCATAACATCTGTTGCGGATACACCTCTGTATGCTACGCCAGAACAGATAAACGGGTTGTTGTGGATAAAAAGACCGACATTTATCCGTTGGGCTTAATTATGTTTGAGTTTTTCATGACTTTCGAATCTACTGATCAACATATAAAAACAATTTTAGCCATTAAAAGACAAAACCATATTTTGACTGAAAAGTTTTTCGAAAGATATAAACTCAGTTTTCCGAAAAAATTCAGTGAAGCAAAACATTTGTTGCTTTGGACGCTTGATGATGATTTGGAAAAACGTCCAACAATACATGAATTCCTTAAGCATTCATTTCTGTATGATGAAAACAAAAATGATAACATATTTCTTAAATGTAGCATTATTTGGATCGTTTATCTATACTATACTATTTTTATTATTAACGGCGCGACGTTAAAGACCTAATTTTCAGATGTTAAGGCCTATCAAAATGACTTTATAATCGACAAAAATGAAATTAGAATATGACCCTATTTTAAATAAAACTTATTTTCAGCAAATTAATTCAAATTATATTATCAACAAACAAATTAATAAGATATTTACATACTGTTAATTTATTTATGACCATACATAACATAAAATTAAAATTTTAAAACATTTAATTTTCATATGGATTGACGATATTATAATATATTACGAACGGTTAATAAGTTTCAATTTTTATAAACAATTTTTTAAAATTTTACTTATACTTTTAAACTAAATTAAATATTTTTTTGAATAACATTGAAATATGTCCTAACGATTGAAATATGACTTTTCATGACCTATAAATGCTTCTCAAATGTATTATTTTTATAATATTCGAGAGGATATTTAACTTAAAAGCCCCTATGTTTCTTTATAAAAAAGTCTTAAAGTCATTAACATCGCGCCGTTAATTATAATTGAATCGTTCATAGGTTTAAAACAAACCATAAAGTGTTATTTCATGTCTATTAAATTTTGCTTTACATTAAACACTTTCAATATTTTTAAAATTAATATCTTATTAAATTTTTAAAAATTAATTAACTAAAAACACAATTTTTTAAAATTATATAAATTTTATGTAAATTTAATTTTGAATTTTATGTCCTATTTTCGGTTAATAAAATCATTTAAAAATAAAGTTTTAAAAAGTTGATAAAGTGTTTTAAATCTGTTTACGTGGCACTTTTGGATATTAAGTCTTATTTTAATAGAGTAATATGGTCTGGTTACATATTTGGGGATTAAGTCCGGGATCGCTGCTATTGCTATCAGCCCTTAGCCGATAGACAAGCCATCGCTGTCTGTTTGTCCGGGGTTTAACGGAAAGATCAAAGTCTTATTGTCCACCAAAAGGAGCTGCTGGTAGTCATTACCTTCAGGGTCGCCATCATATAAGTCTGGTAGCCATAACTTGACCGCCATCAGTAGTTGTCTCTGCCATAAAGGGTCAACGCCAAATAAGTCTCTGGTTACCATCAATGGACCACCAATAGAAATAGGTTATTATAAAATGGCCGACTTCAGAATTAGTCATAACAGTCAGGGTCGTTACCAGATGACTATTTGCCAACAAAATTTACTTGAAAACGAAGCTTTTACGATTCTGCACTCATCAGTGCCGTTAATCTGCCATTGCTGATCATTATAAACGGAGTCAACACATTACAATGAGTCTTTCATCAATTTTGTTGTCAAAACAAGTTTTTCCGATGCTTTCACAATTAAGTTTTTAGGCATTGATTGGAATTAATCAGTAAATACAGCAAAATAGTTTGCAATTTTCCCGTACGCGGAGTCGAAAACCAGGAAAATTTGCAGAAAGATACAGTGAGATAAAAAAATAAACCCTAAGAATGTAATTTGCTCACACACTTACACACCAGCAATATTCAAACCTATCGACGAAAAAAATAACTAGTCCTCTTACAAAATTATATGCAAGCTTGGCTATTTGTGAAGACACCTCAAACATAGGTATAGCAGAAGTCTCGAACAACGCTAAAGCTGAAGTGACCCAACACAGAGCCGAAGATGTCTAAGCATTTCTTCAGCCGAAAACTTCACACAATATCCGTTACCATTATACTACATAATACATCCTTCCATCAAACATCGCGTTTGGATAAGTTAATAAACTTTTTAAATTTTAATCTCTAACAACGCAAACAGTAGTTATTGTCTTATTTTAATAAATTATAATGCCAGTTCACGTTGAGGTTTATTTAGCCGCATCAGTTTGCAAAAAAGTGTAGAGTTAATTATTTATAAAAAATAGTATTTTGTCAAAATATCAATAAATATAAGAGAAATATAATTAAAAATTAAGACGTGTACAAAATACTTTAAATAAAAATTAAAATACTAAATCTTTGAAAATCGTTATAAAATCCAGTGCAAAATCGATAATTAATCGTAAGCAAAATCGTTAGAAATTTTGATGTCTTTTTAAATTTTAAAATGTATTTATGAAATTGAAATTCTTAATTAAAACCTTCAATTTAAAATATATACTAAATATAATAATTTGAATAATTAAATCTTTATAAATATAAACATAACGTCAATAAGATTATATTTTTCATTTTAAGTTAATTTAGACAATATTTGTCTGTTAAATATTTATAACGAGTTTAGAGCATTTATATTAAGGAAATACTTTTTTTATAATTTTTTTGTTAAATTAATGATAATTTTTTTAAAATCGTTAGTTTTATATCAAAAATCATTTGTTTAGTTAGTGATGTCCAGGTCCGAGTCTTTCGGGTCTTTACCAAAGACTCGGACTCGGACCTGGACTCCCAAGCTTTATTTAGGACTCGGACTTCTAAAGCTTTTAGGGACCCGGACTCGGACTCGGACTTCCATGCAAAGACCCGGACCTGGGACCTCTATTTACTTATATTTTCACTTTTTCATCTGATAAATACATGCAAAAATGTTAATAGAGAAGAAAAGTCTTTACGAACACAAAAAATTAATAATAATAAAATAAAAATTGTAATGTTTAAAATTTTTTTTTATGAAATTTTAACTCATATTTGAGCGATAAAGTATATATTATATAGAAAAAAGAGGTCCGAGTCCGGGCCCGGGTCTTTTAGCATGAGACCCGGATCTGGACTCGGACTCATGTTACTTAAACTTGGACTCGGACCTCTTTGAATATTAAAGACCAGGACTCGGACCTCAAAAGACTCGAGTCTCGAGTCCAGGTCCGAGTCCCGGGTTAACTTTTGGACATCTATATATTTAGTTAGAAAAAGTTAATTTATTTTATTTTAATATCTAAAGCGATAAATATTAAATTAAGAATGGGCCGAATTAAGAAATTACTTTGAAAAATTAAACCGTTAGTTAAAGATTTTAAAAACCCTATAAATTACTTAAACTTTGTCAAAAATTATTCGAATGATTTATATAATTTCTCAAAAATTTTCAAAAAATTATTAAAGAATTTGCACAGATTTTCTCTACTTTTTCTCAAAGAATATTTTACTCCTTAATTATTAATGATGAGAGAAAGTGCAAATTCTAAAAGCCTTGAGCTTGAGCTTAAAATAATTACTAGGGCTTTGAAAATCTTTATAAAAATTAGTGCCAAATAGTTAAGTAATAGTTAGAAAAAAGTTGAAAAATCGTTAGAAAAAATCTTTAGAAATTTTTAAGCATTATTTAATTTAATAATGAGTTTAAGCCATACAAACATTAAAGTTTTCTATAGAAACCTTAAATTTATCATAAATTTATTTATATTATGAAAATAAAGTCTGTATTCATAGAAACTGATGGAAATTAGAGTTTGTATTTTAATCTAAATTCACTTTTTTATATATATTTTTATAACAGAGTTTAAAATATTTTTATTAAGATTACATTTTAACCATATTTCATCATTTTTAGCTCATTTTCAGATAATTTTCATAAATTCGTTAAAATGCGCACTTTGGACATCCGTGGTCTTATCCCCACTTTTTTAATTGGAAATTTTTAATTATTTTGTTTTTAAGGCAAAGAATTGTGGCTTAAATCGAATGTAACAAGCTTCATAACAACGATTAAATTTAAATTAAAAAATTTTCAAAAAGTAAATCTCATTCCATGAAAGTATGAAAAAACAGTTTAAATTGAATCTTACTTTATATTTTCTTAAAATGTCCGTAAACTGTTGAAAATATTGTCCGAAAATACACAAATTAATTTCCAAATTTCTGACCTTAATTTTAAGGTTTTAGTTCCGAAAAAGTAGAGACTCTGGTTATGTCTATTCGACTTAAGATAGGAAGGAGTTTATAATTTGTAATTAAAAATTTATTTAAAAAATTGTAATTTGTCTGAATAATAGTTATCATTAATATTTCACAATTTTTGAGGTTTCGATGAAATTTATTTTATTTATCAATGCGAAAGTTTAGTAAAATTTTGTCATTAACATCTCTAAGTATGATTAAGTAAATCAACAGTCTTATCAATATAAATATTGATTATAAGCTTAGGAGTGATACAAAAAGTAAGTACGATAATCAATGAGAAGGGATTGTTAAGCAAAACGTATGAATGCTAAGTAATGCACACATTTAGAATAATTTATGTACGTATATTATTATCACACATATAATTGTTTAATCGGCATAAACCTAATAAAGTCATCAATATAATAATTTATTAAAACTTGAAAAGGGGGCAAAATGTTCAATTAATGTGAGCGTAGTAAACGGGAGGATAAAACTAGTAATCTATTGTAATAATTAATACGCATTCATACACATACTTATGATATTTATATATTTTGACTGTGAAAACTATTATAATTTATGGAAATTAAGACGAATTTGAATTATAAAATATTACTGAATAAATATTAAGCAAATAATGGAGAATATAAGCGCTTCGGTCGACAACAATCCGATAATCATATATGAAGGTGTGGTTGAGGACCAGAGATATGATGATAATACCGGTAATAAAGGGAAAAAAGTCGCCAAATGTAGAAAAATCGAAGACAGCGAAGACACACTTGGAGTTATACGAGCGCGAGAGTACATCGACCCTAAAACTAAAAAAAGATATCAGGATTACAAACTGGACCGAAGAGAAGTAATCAAAGGCTTGGAATCGAAACAAGATGTGCTCGAAAATATTGAGGCGATTCGAAGTGGTCGTTCGAGGAATACTAGATATGACGTCCACTCAAACCTTGTAAGGATCCCTAGAGCTGTACCCGACGTTCGCGAGAAAATTGTAAGGCCGACCACACTTCCACTGTGCATCGCAAGAAGGCTTAGGAATAGACACATCAAAGTGCTTAAACGATTCTATTTCGTATTGCGATCATTGTTAGTATTTCTGGAGACTGCAAACGCTTTGATCGCTACTATATTCATACTTAATATTTATTTAAATGCATTTTGCAGTAAATGTATAGATCGGTCCGGTATGTATTAAATTTTTATGTATCAAATGCATTGTGTTTAAAGTTTACCACACTATAAATTATATCCTTTTTATTCTTCAGATATACGCCAAATTCGTTATTATAAAATGTTTCACAAAAAATTCTTCGCTGACGATGTTTGGACATTTTCCCTCGCAATCTATATGTTTATTACGAGTATAACAGGAATAATTGGCGATCAATCCAAACACATTTGGTTAATCACGATGTTTGTGTTACTCATGGTTTTGCCCCCAATTATCGCATTTTACATACAATTTTATTTTTTGGGCGCATATTTCTTAATATTGTGTGCAATGGCTCTTGTATTTTGGTGTTTATATCCCGGAGTTTTCCGCAAAATGCGTAAACGAAACGTTCAGCCAAATCCAACGTAGATTACTATAGTTTTATTGCATTTTTTAAATAATCATATTATAGAAAATTAATTTTTTTAGAAGTAACTAATTTTGTTTATCGTTAATATATATGTTTTAACATTCGAGTGTTATATAAATTAAATATTAATCGATTTTATTAACTGTTTAATAAGATTAAAATTGTTTTTAGAAATTGTAAGTAAATTATAAATAAATAGACTAATTATTTACGTTAAAATATTTTTTCAACATTCGATTGCTTTTAGTTCATAACCGAATTAAATATGTATTTATCAGCAAAAGTTTTAAAAATGCTTTTTGACGCATCAATTTTTTCTAAAAAAATAAACCGCCACAACCCGCAAAAACTTTAAAAATGTGAACCTTAATCGAACCGATAAAACCGCCATAACTGAATCGATATAAGCTTTAAATTATAGACAGACGTTTTATTATTAAATTCGAGTCAAAATTTATTCTTTAGTTATTGCAACATTTAGATCTGTGATAGATGTTACCCAGACTCGAAAGCTCTCGGGGGGTTCTATCCAGAAATCTTAGGGGGGGGGACAAAACTCATCGGATTTCAACGACAATTTTTTTGCCTTCGGACCAAAATTTTTTTCCAACAAATTTTTTTTCTAAATTTGTTTTCGTTAAAAGCCTAAACCAAACCCCTTGCTAATCTCGAGAGATTTAAACGATAAATATTTGGAATTTAGCCAAAATTTAAAAAGGTCACAAAAATTCATTGGTTTTGATGGACAATTTTTTTACATTTGACAAAAAATTTTTCAAAATTTTCTTGTTCTAACATTTTTCCAACTTTTGGGTAGGCGGGGCCAAATTTTCCAAAATTCTAGGGGTGTCAACCCTAGGCAAGCACTCCCCTCTGGTTAACTATGGTTTTTAACCAAACAATAATTTTCATGAATTTTCATACCACTTTGAATTTTAAATCACTTTAATAATTAATAAAGCCTCAATTTAATGGAATTTATAGAATATAAAATTAGCATTAAAAATAGCATTTATTTTTTAAGACATTTCCTATAAATCAAAGAATAACAATCATTTATTTTTGGCTCACGAAAATTTCCTCATTTTGAAATGAAACTTTATGGTGTTGGCAAAAATCAGCGAATTTAAACGATTCAAAACGAGAATTATTAAATTTTTTGAAAAATTTAATTTAAACTAGCAAATTAGCATTTATTGCGATAATCATTAAAAATATTAATATAGCAATAATAAATGAAGTTAAAACAACTCCTTTTAATGTGATTCGTGTGCATATAAAAATTCAGAGTTATGGCTTATGAAATAAAAAGTAGCCAATACTATTATTTTGAGGCTACTTATATAATTATATAAAGATATAAAAGTTAATATCACATCTGAAAAAATAATCATAATATATACATATTGATATACTTTTAACCCATTTTAATCCATATTATGTTTTTTCATTTATCGTTACAACACTATCAGCCGCTCTGCTAACGTCAATCATTATTTCATCTCATTTGACATATTAATTTTTTATCTTGAAATATTCGTTTGTTGTAATATATATGAGATACAATGTCAATTTTGTAATCACACATATGACTTGATTACTTACAATACTCACTTATTGAAGAAAAACAATGATCCTATATGGGGTATTTTCACCTTAAATTGACATTGACAATGTCTAGACTTTTCAGAACTAAAACATCAAAATTTCGGTGCTAAATTTGGAGAAAATTCACCACTTTTTTGGGCAAATTTTCGGAAGATTTCGGAGACCTCGGAAGAGTTTTTAATTAATAAAATTTTTTAAAATAATTTCATGGTATTCTCGCCAAATTACTCACCAAAAAATTGAAAATTTTATTCCACTGAAAAAGTTTATATCGTCCCCTATTAAAACTAATCAAATTTGAATGACAATTTTTAACTTAAGGCAGTTTTTCAGAAAAAGTTCGGCACATTTCGGAACATTTTGAATGTTCTTATATTTCGGAGTTTTCTTTCGAAAATTTAAATTAGCTTAATTTTATTTTAAATATATTTTATAACTCCGAAAGATTTATTTAAATATAAAAAAGTAGGATTTTCGAAAAAGTCTAGACTTTGATCATTAACCCAAACCCATTGAATAAGATAAATGAACGATAATTAAGTTTAAATAAACAATGCGTTACAGCTTGTTATCTAGTTTTAAAATATGTTATTTTCCTTACCTTCGCGTAATTTTTTTACTTTATAAATATAATAACAAGCCTACAAACAAAACAGGATTTTATTTTTTAACAAAGTTTAGAATCAAGTTAATACTTTATAAATGGTTATTATGAACGTATTTTTAATATTATTTGCTGCAATATTATCGGAAATACTATTAGCAAATGGAAACAACATCGATGTCGTTAGTGTTGTTACAAAAAATGGTCAAATAAATGGTCGAAGGAAAGTTATTTTCGGTAAAAAACTTAATGAATTTTTAAGCATTCCATATGCGAGACCACCGATCGGTAATTTGAGATTTAAAAGACCAGAACCCGTTAAAAACTGGTCAAATCCAATAAATGCCACACAACTACCGAACCCATGCTATCAAATACCGTTATTCAATAATACATTACTGAACACCAATTTCAGTGAAGACTGTTTGTATTTGAATATATGGCAACCAGTGTGCGAAACTGGTATGAATAACTTGAAAGCTGTGATGCTGTTCATTCATGGCGGAGGACTGCTCGGCGGTTCATCGAGTGAATACCAATTTCCAGGACAGATACTCTCAACTAAAGGAGATGTAGTTCTCGTTACGATTAATTACAGGTTTTAAAATTTTTCAATATATCTTTACCCGTATCTCTATTACAAATAATAATAAGTGATTGAATATAACCTGAAATTCATTTATATGGCAACTATTATAAACACAATTTTAATACCAATTTAAATGTTGAGAGTTAGGTATTGTCAAAGATATAATACGTGTATATTTTATATTTTTTTAAACAGATTAAGCACATTTGGTTTTCTATATACGGGTACGGATAACGCGCCCGGAAATGTTGGACTTTGGGATAACGTTATGGCACTTAAATGGGTCAGAGATAATATTAGAAGTTTTGGTGGAGATCCCAACCAAATAACTATTTTCGGACAAAGTGGTGGCAGTTGGGCTATTAGTGCACATATATTGTCACCGATTTCACGAAACTTATACAAACAAGCAGTATTAATATCAGAGGCGCTAATCAGTACTAACATCGCGAACGCAACGCAAGCTAAACAAATGTGGCTCACAGGAGCTAAACTAATTGGATGCGCAAATAGCAATGACTTTTCATTTAACAATCGAATTATGAATTGTCTGCTCAATACAAATGCCAGCACATTAGCAACGATTCCGTTTGCGCCAGAGATTGCAGGAAATAAGATTGGCGTTTCTCCTATGGTTGTGATTGACGGTGAATTTTTGCCCAAAAGTCCAGTTGAAATGCTTGAAAGTGGAGACTACAAGAGAAATCTTAATCTAATGCTTGGAACCGTTGAAGACGAGGGAGCAGTATTGCTGGCACTTTTGAAAATCCCAGGATATGGTGTCACATCACCAGCCAATTTCACTTATAACGAGTCATATCATAATCTAATAGATTTCGTGTCTCGCGTACCAACTTATTCAACATCTGATCCGTCACAAGCGGCGCCACAGGCGGCCACACTTTATTTCGCGGAAATATCGCCAAACAATAGGGATTATAATTTCTTGAGACGTACGACAGCGATAGCTATTGGCGATTATTATGTGGTGTGTCCGACGAAAATATTTGGTGATACTGTTATTAAATATGATCGATCGAGTAATGTATACGAATACTATTATCGGAGCAAACTTGGAACTAGTGTTTACGACTGCGCCGATTGGATGGGTGTATGTCATGGCGCAGATCTATCGCCACTATTCGGTCTTCCATTCGTTTATTACCGCAACTATACTGATGCGCAAAGAAACGAATCGGAACAAGTGATTCGGTTTTATTCCCATTTCGCTTCAAAAGGGTTTGTTGTTAACGAATAGCTATTTTTTTAAAATACATTATTTATCTAAGATATGCCAATTAATTTTACAAATATTTTATTTAGATATCCGTCACCACAAAATGGTATCGATTGGCCGAAATATTATTCATTGAATGGTAATATAGTAAAGCCGTATTTACATATCGATACGAATAGAAGTTATTTTAGTTATGGTCTGAAAATAACTGAATGCGAATATTTGTGGAGAAAATATTTATATGTAAAAATTCCGAATTAAGTAAAGATTAATAAAAAGTTTAAAGGACATCATTGTTAGGAGTGATTACCGTGATTAGGATTTCTCCTAATTGTTAATTAATTATTTAAAATATTTATTTAAAACCAATTATAAAATAATAAAATGAGACACACGTGTATGCGACTATATTTTATTAACGTACATAAGAAAGTGTACGAATTAGTGACTGTAGAGGCATTGGCCCACTACATCATTATAATGAACAAAGTTTAATGCATTTACTACACAGGCATCCTTTTCTACTTTTCAAAACACATAGTAATTCTCAAATATTTATAACGATCGGATAAATAAAGAGATAAATTATGCAAATAATTAAATAAACTAAATTAGAATCAGAACAGACTTCGAAACATTCAATTAACGAAACACATAACGCGTAAACGATTGAGTAAAAACTATTTATTTAAACAAAATGTGAAACCTCTTTGTACAAAAAAGTAGATCACAGCTAGATTTCATTTACAAAACCCATCTATTATATAATATTAAATAACATAAGTTTACTGAGTAACAAATAAATCATTAGCTATTGATCATAAACCTGTGAATATAAGTATTAATAGTTTAAAAAGTACAAGTTTTGCATAGGAGTAAGTGTTGTCGTACCTCATTCACAGCCACTGCAACCTATAAAAACAAATTTAAACGATTATTTTTTTTAATTTGATCAAATTGAAAAGGGAACTCAAAAAAGTATTTGATTCTATTGGCATTTGACCCACAAGTTTTTAGACCTACTTGTATTGGGCATCGATTTTGTAAGCTTCTTCAGTTTTAACGTGAGTGGGGTTTGCCTCACATGAGAAAGCCTTTTTTAAGTTTATAATATTTATAAACTGTTTAAGCATATAATATAAAACCACTATGAAATAAACTGTTTGATCCTTTAAAGTTACGTTTTCATTATTTTTGTTATTGAATGCTTTTGAATTTAATAGTTAATGTATTGAATCTGACAAGTAGTAGTCGAACAGTGTAGGTTCACTGACTGTGGTGTTACGCGTTAACACGTACCACCACAGTAGGAATACGAAGAACCACGTGAAACATATGAAGCAGACTTGCCACGTAAGTTAATCCAATGCTAAACATAAGTTGCATTCAGAAAACATTGAAACAACAGTATAAGCGATACAAAAATGCTTTATTATACTATATTAAGTAAAGCGTGGAATCATATACATAACCCAGCAAACGTGACTTAACAATAATAGAAGTAAGTATTAAGTGAACACGTGTATGACTAAAAATTACATTAATATGGAAGCATATATTACTAGCATTACATTACATTATTAATAACAGCGTGTTATTGAACAGAATTGTGAGTCACTGTACTTCTAGCAAGACTAGAAGTTCAGTTATAATTAAAACAGTACTCTATTAGTGATGTGACGTAAGTGCACATACACTACAGTTAAACTTATCAAATAATTTTCATTAATCTTATATATTAAATACATATTACGGTATTAGAGACTTCACTAAATTGTTTAAACAGTTTGTTTCTTTAGCTTTTGAATAAATTATTAAATAAGTAGAATAAATAAAATAGTGTGCGATTTTAAATATGATATGTGATAATCAATAAAATTATGAAAGAACATACTTTCATAATAATTATTGTTTCTTTTTAATAAAAAAGTAATATTCCATTCGACGACATAGTATTAGTAAAATTGTGTAATAATTGTTGCATAAAATTGAAAGTTATAAATAAACTGTGTTTTGTCTGAATAAACAGAATTAAATGTGCTTAACAAACAAATAAAACAACTGTCGTTTTTCATTAAAAATTTTATAAATTTATATTTTATTATAATTTAGTTATAAGTATTAAATTGAAAGTTGTATACATATCGACGTAAAATGAACTTCAAGATTATTTTCTCTGTATTTATAATGTACATTACATTTTTAAATGGTAACTTAATTTTAATTTCTCTCATAATACTCAATAGATTTTGAAAAAAGATTTTTACGTTACGACTGTTTGAAATAAAATCGATAACAATTTCTAGATATATAATGTGAAAAGTTTTATCATTTCTAGATGTTTTTAATCAGCAAACTTGCTTTTGAAATAAATTCTAAATAAACCCAAAACACTGATTAAAAATATATAACCATATATTTAAATCTAATTTACTGTAATTTATAAATTATTAAAGTATAAAATTACTAAAAATCTCTTAAAGAAAGCAATAAATGAAATGTTTAAATAACTATTGAATAATTATGAACCTAATATATAGCAACATAAAATGATATTCATTATAAAAAAGTTAATTTATAAGTAAACCTATTTCAGAATATTTTTTGATTTTGTTGTCACAATTCATTTCTATTATTTAATTATATTTTTATTCTTAATACAACAAATAATTCACATTTAATCTAAACATTTCAGTTCACTGTAAATGTGAATTATTTGTTGTATTAAAAAAAATATAATTAAATAATAGAAATAAACCTATTTCTATAAAATAAAACATTTATTTCAGCACTGAAATGTTCGCAAAAAATTTACAAAGAGTGTACGCATCGAAGCACATTCACCACCAAAGTAATACAAACCGCTCAGCTTTACCTTCAAAGGCGTTTTAGTGTGACGAATCCAATTAGACCTCCGTGTCCGATACGTAGCGATAAGCCTCCATGTATTCGAAAGGATGTGAAATGTTTGACTGAAACTGAACGCAAAAGATTAACCAATGCATGGATAAAGCTGTATAAGAATGGAGTGGTCGGGAAATTCACTAAAATTCATAGTGATTATTGGGGAGAAACGCATAAATTTACTGAAGCATTGAATTGGCATTTTTGGTTTATTATGCTTTTTGAGAAAGAACTGCAAAAAATTGATCCATCAATATGTATGCCTTATTGGGTACTAATATAAACATTGCTAGTTTTAGAATTAGTTAATTTCAAAATAAAATATAATATTTATTGCTATATTCAGAACGCTCCGCAAGATTTTTCTAATCCAGAAAAAAGCGTAGTTTTTGATATTTTCGGACATTCGGGAACAAAAGATAATGACTATTGCATAACCGATGGACCGTTCGCTGGTGTCAAATGTACATTTCCGAGTAAGCATTGCATAAGACGTGAATGGAGACATCGCCCAAAAGTTGATCCATGGAAGGGACCAGAGTATCATACTATGGTTATACAAATGCTTACTAATCCAGACCTACCGATAAGGCCATCTCGATTAACAGCAGAAATGAATGCTACGATTGGAAATTATAACAAATATCAATCAATTATTAAGAACCCATTATTAACATATTATGGTCAATTTGTTAATTTATATACAGTGGAATCACATTTTGACACTCATTTATCTATTGGTGGATATAATGGTGATATGAGTATACCTATCGCTCCGTGTGAGTGAGTATTTAACTGAAACATATCAAACAAATATTACGCAACAAAAAAAGCAAAAACACAAAACTTAATAAATATAAAATTATATTGAAAATTACTTTTATATGTAAACTAAAATAATCAACACTGCTTTAATCATTGAAATTTATTTATTTGTTATCGTTTCTTATATATTCGGTAAACTACTAGACTTCCCTATGCTATCGATTCCTAAACCTTAGATTTTTATGAAAAATTATTTAAATCAAATTGCATTATTTATTTAATAATTATATTTACAGTCCATTATTCTATATATTTCATAATAATCTTGAAATATACCAGCTATTCTGGCAATTAAGTAATTTTGACGATTATTATTTGGTTCCGAAGAGTTATAACTCAGGTATAAAATACGATAACAAGACAAAAACAATACGACGCGCGGATATCGATTCGGATACATATTTTTATTACGATAATGTATATGTGAAGGAATCGTTACAATATGGGTATGGATAGTGATGTACATTTTTATCGGTTAAATTTTGACTTTACCTGTTAACCTTACTTTTATTTTTAATTTAATCTTAACGAAAATTCTTAACTTTAATAATCGGTTAACTAATTATAAATTTTTTCAATAATTTTAACAGAAATTCGATAAGCTTGTAAAATAAGTTTAACACTTCAGCAGTACTACGGGATAAAAATAGCCCCAAACACACTTATCGCGCTCATTACTTTTTTTTACTAATTGTGATCATATTGGGGTTTTAGATATGCCTCAATTAATTATTTCTAATAGATCAGTGTTTTTTCGCTTCTTAGTCATTTTATTACTAAATTTATAATAACCCTTATGTTAGTACGGGGCTATCAATTACCCCATAATACCTTAAATGGATGTCAATGCTTTTCAATGCGATTTTCTCCTTTGAGTTAGCATTTTCTG